>OY747707.1:18444370-18664370 GCA_963556495.2 Valencia hispanica
TTTTGACGTAAGAGGCGTCATAGTTATCATTTAAGATCGCTTGTTGACAAAACTACTGGGTAAATCACACACAACATTCCGGGTCAGTTTGTAACTTTAGGGTGAAACCCACATAGTGTTCTGTCAAACCATCACAGCTGTTTCTCTTAGGACATGAAAGTCTAAAAACACATTACGGTTCATACCATCGGCATCAAAGACAGACCAGGACTAGCAAGACAACATGAAAGTATGGAGATAGCAACATGAACTGAGAAGAGGCAGATACAACAACTTTCAAAAAGATTACCATTCCATTGAACTTTTTCACACTTTTTATTCAATTCACAAAACACTTTCTTTTTCCCTTAAGGGAAACTAATTGTTGTTCTAACTCGTATCATCAAATTATCTTCAAATAGTCACTGATGATGTTGATGCTGCGGACAGGAAGGATCTCTGGTAGCAGTCAGTCTCGTACTAAGCTGAAGATGCCTCTGACTGAAGGCTGTTGCTGTGTGACAGTCTCAAGCATGTGTGTGTGACATGCTAACAGCACAGTATCTGTATTTCAATATTTCATAAAATGTCCTGGATGACACCATCAGTTGTTGGCAAGCACTGGCGATCCAGCTCATTCACTTTTGCCGTACCTCTTTAAATCTCTGTCTGGCCTATCAAACTCCTCTGGGATTGGGGGTACTAGTTCGGGTATTATTTGAGCTTTTGAGATGCTATCAGTTACGCATCATATCAACTGTCCGAAAATGTAAAGGTAAGCACAAAAATCCTTCCAGCTGCACAGCATCCAAAACCAGAGGAGATAATTGTCCTAACATGTAATGTCTCATCCAAAGAAATTATGAACTAAAGTCTAGCAAACAAACTAAATAAAGTAACATATCTACTCGATTCTAGATGAATGTAAAATAGTGGAAGGAAAATCACACATGGCTGTAAAGTGTTTTAGGCTATCACAGCTTTCCACACCTAGTGATTGATTTTGTACGCCCTTTTTCTTCTTGTTTTCTTACCACAGATTTAAACTGGATTAAAGTCTAGACTTTGAATGGGCCATTCTAACACATGAAAATACTTTGATCAAAATCATTTCATTCTAAATCCGGCGGGATCTGTAAAGTCGCTGTCCTGCTGGAAGATGAACCGTTTGAACCGCAGCTTCCCTGACCTTGCTGACGGTACCCACAGCATGATGCTTCCACCGCCTTATTTTAGCATGGGGATGATTTGCAGTTTTCCTTCATACATGGGCTTTAGACAGCAGCCTGACAAGTTTCTAACTTACTACATCTAAAACTTCAACAGCTATAAACTAAACTTCTTATGGCTTTCTTTCAGCATTTTATCTTTCACCTCTCTTGTTGTGTTCCTTGATGTTCATGATGCTATTTGTTCACCAGTTTTTTCTAAAAAACCATTGATGCCTTCATATTAAATTAAGATTAAATTACACACAAGTGCAGTATTTAAAAATGAGGTTACTTCTCAAGTAAATCGGTTGTAAATTGTGGTCTTCTTTGGGTTGCTCTAGCACATACAATCTTAATAAAGTACACATAAATATGTGGTTCTGATGCGATAAAAGGTTACAGCCATAAACAAAACGGTCAAGGTGAAATAGTTATTTTGCAATGCAAGGATAAACAGGGATAAAGAGTCATTAAAACCCTGCCCATGAGTTATTTCCTCTGTTAATATAAGCAAACAGAAGAACCTATTTTTATTTTGGAAAAATAAATTAGACTAAAATAAGTCAACATTATAGGGATTTAAAAGAAAAGTTTTTAAGAGTAAATCCTGTCCTCTACCTCTCTAATGTTGAGTTTTATGCTTTTACTGTCTCATGTATCAAAACGGTGAGATTGAAATGATTCTTTCAGACAATAACTATAAAAAGTTTTAATGTTATTGACAGCCAAAATAAATTCCTACACATTTTTCTTACCATAACGGCACACTTTTCATGCTTCAAATCTCTGGACTTCCCAGTACTTCTTTGCCAATTTTAAAGCATAGATAAAAAAACAGAAATGATGGATAAATGGATGAAGAAGACTACTGGTCAACATCTACAGTATACAGAAATTGTGGCTTAAAATTACCCCCATCATCCTCGTCCTTACCTTGCTGCAGCCAATCGTTGCTGATGTTGCAGAGATCAACTGAACCTATGATTACGGATGGGGAGAAGTTTTAAATGGCTCCTGCAGGAATTCCTAGGTTTCATCATGAAGGCTTGGTATGTAAAGAAAGATATGGGTCCAATAAAAACACTGCCTTTCATCTGCTTGCCTTAACCTGCTCAGGAGTGTGAAGGCTGAACTTTAACATCAGCTAAACGTCCTGGAGCAGCTGACGTGTCCCGATATGCCAGAACCCTGGCGATGAATCTCTTTCTACCATGAAAATGTTTTCTTTTTTTAATCAAAAACAAAAAAAACCAAGAAAAATCAAAGAATGGGATGTATGCTTAAATTTAGACGGTTTTAAAACTAAATGTTTTTCCACAGATCATTTTAAAGTGAAAACAAATTAGCCAGTTGTGTAAATGAAAAGCTGATGCTGTGATAAACCTATAGAGAAAGCTCTCCTCTTTTAAACACAACCAGCTACTCCTCATCATCAAACACCATCCTTTAGACCATCTCCTTGAGTTTACTGCCCCTATGTGGACAAACATGGTATTACAGCTACTCCATCCAATTACATATTTTATTTCTCAACAAGCATACGACTAAACTATAGTGATTTTATGATTTAAAAAAGTAAGATATTGGATAAACTAAGATATCTATCTATTTACGTCATCTGGAACAACATTTCAACAGTTTTTTCAAACTTCCTGTACAAATTAAGTTTGATTTTATTGTTTTTAATCTTAAACTGCATTAGCGGATCATCCGCTGCAGCCATTTGCTGTCAACATTCTCCAGGCATAAAGCAAACCATGCCGTTATGCACAAGAGGAAGTATACACAACAGTCCGATTGCTGAGCTAAAACATAAAAAGTGAACTTTAAACAGTTCAATGAGCCTGATGCATGTGTGAAAGGGATTTAATGTTGTCACTGACGCCTCAAAAAGAGTGATAACAATAAAGATCACTACTTACCTATATTCTTTCAGAATTTCAGGGAGGATGTTTCAGCTGTTTCTACAGTCCTCTTTGCTGTCACCGCCAACACTCCCACTGCATTTATCTTAGCCTACATGACCACATCACTTCCTGTTTGCAGGGGTGTGTGTGCAGTGTGTGTACAACATTTGACCCAACAGTTCTGCTACTGGGCCCAGACCAAAACGTCTAACATTGGGTGTGGTGTTGTTGCTGTCTACAGGTCCTTCTCAAAAAATTAACATATTGTGATAAAGTTCATTCTTTTCCATAATGTAATGATAAAAATTTAACTTTCATATATTTTAGATTCATTGCACACCAACTGAAATATTTCAGGTCTTTTATTGTTTTAAAACTGATGATTTTGGCATACAGCTCATGAAAACCCCAAATTCCTATCACAAAAGATTAGCATAGGTTCTCTAAACGAGCTATTAACCTAATCATCTGAATCAACTAATTAACTCTAAACACCTGCAAAAGATTCCTGAGGCTTTTAAAAACTCCCAGCCTGGTTCATTACTCAAAACCGCAATCATGGGTAAGACTGGCGACCTGACTGCTGCCCAGAAGGCCATCATTGACACCCTCAAGCAAGAGGGTAAGACACAGATAGACATTTCTGAACGAATAGGCTGTTCCCAGAGTGCTGTATCAAGGCGCCTCAGTGGGAAGTCTGTGGGAAGGAAAAAGTGTGGCAGAAAACGCTGCACAACGAGTAGAGGTGACCGGACCCTGAGGAAGATTGTGGAGAAGGACCGATTCCAGACCTTGGGGGACTTGCGGAAGCAGTGGACTGAGTCTGGAGTAGAAACATCCAGAGCCACCGTGCACAGGCGTGTGCAGGAAATGGACTACAGGTGCCGGATTCCCCAGGTCAAGCCACTTTTGAACCAGAAACAGCGGCAGAAGCGCCTGACCTGGGCTACAGAGAAGCAGCACTGGACTGTTGCTCAGTGGTCCAAAGTACTTTTTTCGGATGAAAGCAAATTTTGCATGTCATTCGGAAATCAAGGTGCCAGAGTCTGGAGGAAGACTGGGGAGAAGGAAATGCCAAATTACCTGAAGTCCAGTGTCAAGTACCCACAGTCAGTGATGGTCTGGGGTGCCATGTCAGCTGCTGGTGTTGGTCCACTGTGTTTTATCTAGGGCAGGGTCAATGCAGCTAGCTATCAGGAGATTTTGGAGCACCTAATGCTTCCATCTGCTGAAAAGCTTTATGGAGATGAAGATTTATTTTTCAGCACGACCTGGCACCTGCTCACAGTGCCCAAAACACTGGTAAATGGTTTACTGACCATGGTATTACTGTGCTCAATTGGCCTGCCAACTCTCCTGACCTGAACCCCATAGAGAATCTGTGGGATATTGTGAAGAGGAAGTTGAAAGACACAAGACCCAACACTCTGGATGAGCTTAAGGCCGCTATCGAAGCATCCTGGGCCTCCATAACACCTCAGCAGTGCCACAGGCTGATTGCCTCCATGCCACGCCGCATTGAAGCAGTCATTTCTGCAAAAGGATTCCCGACCAAGTATTGAGTGCATAACTGAACATAATTATTTGAAGGTTGACTTTTTTTATATTAAAAACACTTTTCTTTTATTGGTCGGATGAAATATGCTAATTTTTTGAGATAGGAATTTGGGGTTTTCATGAGCTGTATGTCAAAATCATCCGTTTTAAAACAATAAAAGACCTGAAATATTTCAGTTGGTGTGCAATGAATCTAAAATATATGAAAGTTAAATTTGTATCATTACATTATGGAAAAGAATGAACTTTATCACAATATGCTAATTTTTTTAGAAGGACCTGTATTGGGTTTGCAGGCGGGGGTTTCAGGGGGTTACATGGAGCTGAAAGGGGAAAGTGTTGGGATGAGGAGGTGCAGGGAGCCAACCAATGACTAAATCAAGAGGAAACAAAGTCATTCTCAAAAAAACGTGTGTGTCAGCTAAAAGGCTGTGAAAGAAACAGAATGCAAAGGCATCATGATGTGTGTCTTGAATGTGTATATTCCTTTGAAAACAATTAGTGCAATCCCCCCCCCGGGATTGCACTAACGAGGTTGGATTAGTGAAGTATTACCATGATGGTATCGGATGCGAAAAATGTTAAGTTCCTTCATCTTTTTTTCAGGTGATAGCGACCTCTGTACTTTTAGAATGGCTATCTGCCCAGGTTGCTGCAAAAAAGGGAGGCCAACACGTTGCAAAAAGGAAAATCTGTCAATTGCGCCACTAGAACCACTCACACACACACACACACACACACACATACACACACAATCACAAATTGTACAGGACTTCAAAATGTCAGACTGCAAACATCATGAAAGATACCACACTGCAAGACTAGTTGCTACAGCACCATTGCATAAGACAGATGCAAATATGACATATCAGACCATCATTAAACAGAATGTAGTGGATGTTAAGAGTTGGATGGTGCAAAGAGGGAGAGGAGGAGGAGGAAGAAAAGGGGATAGCAGTAGAAGAGCTCATGGCAGGAGCTCCAAATCAGTGGTGGGTGTGTCTTTCAACCTTAAAGGCCTCGTTCACTGAGAAACAGTTTAATACTTGTTCTTTTTAAATACGATCGGACACTCTGAGCTGCATATGCATGCTGCATGTGAACATTTTCTCCAACCCCCATTCCCTGCATTAACCACAGAAAGAAAACAGAGGGCAAAACGAGCGAGTCAGAAAAAGCCAGTCTCTTCTACATTATTGAGAAAATTAGTATTCATGGTCTTGCCTACCTTGGCTTGCGACCACCCATGAGAAGGCTAATTTTGCAGCCAGGACAGAACAGAGCACATCTCTGCAAGTAGAAACTAACCATTAGCAACTCGGCTAGTAGTAGAAGCTAACTGTTAGCAACTCCAAAACAGGGCGGAACACGTATTGTATACAAGCTTGTATTATTTGTGGACAAAGCACATCAGCGTTGGATTTTTTGTACCAAGAAAGAGGAGCTGAGGAAGAAACTGTTGGAATTTGTCTTTGGAACACCACCGGCAAAGTAAGGTAAAGTGCAACTTCACCTCCAATCAACTTTTTTTTGCTGATAAACTGTATAAATAAGTGTCTAATAGTGCTGTCTACATGTCTGGTCATTATTTTTTGGTATTTTATTACATTTTAATAAAAAGTATTATTGTTGTTGGTGTGGCGCCCTCTTCAGGTTAAAACTTTACACTGGACTCGAATTCGAATAGGGTGTCGGAACTGCCTCAGCCTTTATGGCTGACGTCAGGCATCCTGCTGCTGTGGAGTATAAAACAAGCTGAGTCTCGGCCATGCTTCCGTAGCAAGTTGGAGTTGGAATAGTACAGAAGTGTTGACGCCGCCCAGCCATCTCCCCCTGCGTCTCCCTCAGTGCGCCAGGCAAACTCTTCCTTTTACCGCATTTTTCAAACTGGAAATGTAGGAGTAAGACTCTGGTAGGGGGGAGAGTTGCTCTTTAAGTTAGTCAATTGTTCAAAGGTGGCATATGAGTTGCATTGCTGTTAGCCAATCAGAGGCGAGACGTTTGCATATGAAAGAAAAATGAGTTACGATGCATTCACACCGAACGCATTTGAAGTGTCAAGGGCGTCAGGTTTACATGTAAAGTCAATGCAGAAGCGCGCTGATGTACGTCATGGTTTCTGCATTCCGTCACAAGCGTCTTTGCGTCACGAAAACGCATTTCTACATTTCTACATTTCTACGCGCATCATTTTATGTGGTGCATTTTGTGCATTCGCGCGTGACGAGCGGTTTTTTGTCTGCCGCTGAAGTTGAAAAATCTGAACTTCGGTGTCAATTCGCGCCGTGTCAACCAATCAGGGGCCTGGTGATGTGGTGTCACATGATGCTGTGACCTAGTTCACGGGGTCAGGTCCGGCAAAATTTTTCATTCAACATGGAGGAAATACTGATAACGGCTGTGGCTAATCACCCCGAGCTATACGACACCAGCTGCTTTCTCTACAGAGACAGGAATAAAAAATACCTCGCTTGGAAGAATATAAGAGAGGAGATAGGGCAACCATGTAAGTTCGTTTCACTTTTGAAAGTTTTCACATTATTGACCTTGTGAACCTGCGCAGTGTACTCTCCACAGTAAATAGAGAATGGAGACTCTCTCTTCCAAACTCTAGATCAACAGCTGCCATCTTGCAAAAACACCATCTGGCACTAGCTCCTCCCACAAGTTGTGTATTTCTGGCTTATACCATTTTGACACGCGTGAAATTCGCTTTGGACGCGTCTCGAGCTGCGAATATTCAAGCATCAAACTTTGGTGTGTGGTGCGTTTTTGACGCTTTGGTGTGAACGCACCGTTACACTCGTAACCCACTCCTTCGACAAACTGCAGCCTCCTGAAACAGGAAAAGGGAGCATTCTTTTCACAAAAAACAGATCACAGCAATTTTTTTTTTTTTTAAGTCTATGAGACCTTTAATGACCATAAAGCACAGAATTAGGCTTATGACCAAATATTTTTCTTTCAAGACAAAACATTTTGCCTGCAACAGCTGACAATCACACAGTGAAACCCCGTTTTAACGGCCTTCTTATTGCATCGTTTCCACTGAGGCTATTTTGCCTGTTTCCATTGTAAATGGACAGCATTTTTTTTATAGTGCTTTTTCAGTCAGAGGTAGCACTTTACACTACATTCAGTCATTCACACGCTGATGGTGGTGAGCTACATTGTAGCCTGGGACATGTTGACAGAACCGAGGCCGCTGGTACACACAGGCGCCATCGAGCCCTCTGACCACCATCAGCAGCAAGTGTCTTGCGCAAGGATAATCAAGACGGACGGAGCGGGGGTTCTGCATATGACCATCGCTAGGTATTTAAAAAAAATAATTATTTAGGAAATATTGAAGCCACCTTCATTCTGTTGATGAAAATAAAAACAGAACATTTAGAGACTTTCTTGCTATTAGGACAATCTTACATTGAGAGACATACATTATACAAACTGGTTAATTCTAGGCGAAATTATTCTACAGGGATTATATAGATGGTTTAAATCATTTCAATCTGTCCATCTAGTTCAAGTCAAATCAGACCAATATTTTTAAGATCTTAATGGTTCTGATAAAAATGGTTCTTTATCCCGAATGTGTTGTGTTTGGGGTGGCAAAAGCAGTTGCTCAGGCCACATTTAGGCAAAATGAGCAAGCTGGTGCCTATATCTAGTGCTCTTGTGTTGTGCTGACAACGCTGTAAAAGAAATATTACATCCAGAAAGTGATAAAACATGATAACATCTGTAATTTTCCACTTAATTTACCTGACTCTGAACATGTCCTCTCTCTGTCCTCGCTCTATGGAGGTTGAGGAGGGTGAATTAGCGGTGCGCATCTCAGAACAGGTTGCAAATAGCGTTGACAGAGGTAAACAATATGATATTTCCATCATGAAAGGAAAAGAAAAAAAAGACTGCTGACTTTAGTGTTGTCCAACAGACAGGTAATGACACCCTCCAATAGGAGGCTAAGCTATTAATGGGAAATTTAGTGGGAGAAAAAAATGATAGAAAAAGGTCCACAAGTAACAGGGATAACCAAATCCTTGATTATGAAGAGAAGCCAATTCAAGAATTTGGGTAGAGATTCACAAGACATCAGCACGTCTGTCTGCTTGTCAGATAAAAGTAAATTTTTCATTTTATTTTGAGCCCTCAGAGTCTAGAGAAAGAGTGGAGGGAGAAATAATCCAAGTTGCTTGAGGTCCACAGTGAATTTTCCACAACCAGTGACTATTTGGATATCCGTGTGATCTGGTGAAGGTCCACTGTGTTCCAGTAAGCCAGTGCAGCGATCTACCAGGAAACTGTAGTTCACCTCAGCTTCTGCTGACATGAGATTTTATTTTCCAGAAGCCCTTGGCTCCTTCACACCCTATCAGAAACACCTGTTTTAATGACCGTAGGGTCATTGTGCTTGATTGTTCAGATAATTGGATAAGATGAGAGACACCAGAGCCAACAATGAGGAGGAGGTGAAGGTCTCTAATAAAGCAATCTGGGCTTCCTTTAAACCTCAGCAGAGCCACCGACTGATCACTGCAAAGCTGCAGTGATGCAGCAATTTATGCAAAAGGAGCCCCAACCCATTATCAGTAGATCAGCATTTTTGCACAAAAAAATCTATTTTGTCTCATATACTATTCAGATTTAAGAAACTGAATTGTGGGTTTTGATAAGATGTGAGTCATTATTATCAAAATTGACTCAAATTAATGCTTGGAATATATCATCCTGTGTGTGATTAATCTATGGGTTTCACTTATTTAATTGAATCACAGAAATATATAACCTGTATTACCTGTAGACAGAATTACTGCAATCAGTGGTGCAATCTATGTGCAAAAGTCTGAAGTCAGAGGAAGCCAGACTTTATTGTTCAAAGTAAAGCTTCTTCGTGGTTTCTCAAGGTCTTTTAAAGTCTTAAAGGGATTTTCTTCATAATTATGACAATGAAGTAATAATAAAGCAGATAGACCACCTGAACGCTGCAATTAAATCTATAAAAAGCAGCAACCAGATTTTTATAATAAAAGCTTAATCACCAAATTCAAATTTCTTCCAGATGTTAAAAGACAACCATTCGCTCAGTGTGAATGAACCGCACCACGTCTGTGTTATGGCCTCGTGCGTTCAGTCAGCGCTCACAGTTAAACCCCACGTCTCTCAACTTCCAAACAAGGACAAGTCTGTGCTGGAGGCTGAGGCGTCCGTCCAAGCTTTGGTTGTATCAACACACTGCAAGATCAGATTAAAATGTAACGCAGTGAGAATGCGGCCATCTTCAGGCTCATACAGATTTGCCTTCCAACAGTGTGTATAACAATGAGAGCCTAAACTTCTTCTGACACAGTGAGGTTTACACTGATGAAAAAGAAAAACGCTCTTTTTGTCCCAAGAGACCGGACTGTCAGGAAGTGGTTTGGAAAACACTGACTACTGTCCAGTTACTTCTTAGAGGACATTCCTCAGCAGGGAGGAGAAGGATCTGACTTTTTTTTTAAAGAAGGAATATTTTAATCATTTATTTTTAGTCTCAGAGTGCCGCTTGACACACTTTTAGATGAATGTTCCTATTGTTCTACTTTATCATTTATATATCTAAATATTCTCTATAGGAAACTGTTCAAAGCTACACTAGTTACACTATATGTAGCATAAAATAAACTGAAAGGTCAAAGACCATAACCTTGATATTCACTCAGATCATCACTCTTCCTTTACATGGAGATGCATCACAAAACCAAACAGTGAAAGGATATTTAAAAGAGAAAACCAGTAAGTGATATTCAGTGTGTTGCTATTTGTGACATAAAGGAGATTTATCTTCCTCAGAAGTTTTTAAATAAACAAAGTGTGCTTCATGTTTTAAAGTACATAAAGAGACAGTCCCAACATCATGGGACCTATAGTGGAATTAGTTTCCTTAGGAATCTTAATCAAACTATTAATATTTTACTTTGTATGTAGTACACTTAAAAGCTTAGTACTTAGTAGTCCTTCAAATTTGAATGCATTTTTTATTTATTTTACTATTTAATGAAATCAAAGCATCACATTTATTTTCAGCCTCACTTAATAAATTTGAATACAAATGGACTGAACTTATATAGCACTTTTCTAATCTTACTGACCACTCAAAGCGCTTTAACACAGCAGCCACATTCACCCATTCGCACTCACCAACATTTATACACCGATACACAAATCTGCAGGGAGGTTGGGGTTAAGTGCCTTGCCCAGGGACACATCAACATGTGACAAGCAGAAGCTGGGATCGAACCTACAACTACCTGCCAACTACTCTACCCACCGAGCCCCTGTCGGCTTTGATTAAACATTATAATATAACTTACCACAAACAACATTTTCTATGCATCAGTTTAAAATGCTGCAAGTCTTAATGTTTTATTCTAGATATATATCATCTTTATTTAAAGTTTTTTTAAAGGTTCTTTTAAATTAAATTGTTTATAACCTCTTATTTGAGTTTTAAACATGCCTAAAAAC
The DNA here is from genome assembly GCA_963556495.2 of Valencia hispanica. Lineage (NCBI taxonomy): Eukaryota > Metazoa > Chordata > Actinopteri > Cyprinodontiformes > Valenciidae > Valencia > Valencia hispanica. Next base: position 18,455,532 of record OY747707.1, read on the forward strand.
TGATTTATTTATTTTCTTTTACAAAACCTTGACTGCTAATGTTTTGCACCTGTTTGCAGTTTAATTAATTTGAAAATATTAATCTTTTGTGTATTTATTACATTGTGGCTCTTTTGATTATTCCTTTTTAACCCGCAGAATACAGCAGACGATCCCTTAATGCGACAGTAGATGGCGCCAGTGTCAAGTTCAGATTGAAGTTAAATTAATTTAACATTTTCAGATTAAACATTTTCTTTTCACCGCACACATGCTTTAAGTGTAAGCATTGAAACACGCCTATTTATCACAGGCATGTGATAAACAAATCTCGGGTTGGCAGACCATTAGAAACCCGTTTCTTTCCCTCCGGGGTAAAAAAACTCTTTAACTTCTTAACTTTTCCGCTCAAATTAGTTTTGAGGATATAAAAGGCTAAACATGTCACTGACCCGTTTGTCATCTCTGTGAGTCCGAGCATCGCTCCTCCTCGCTCTCTCGGACCAGATGTGCCTTTTCTGATCTCTGCCGCAGAAGTCCAGATGTGCTCCTCTCTTCTATTTACTGTACAGTTACTGGGAGCTGCTTTTCTCCAAGGCACAGAATGGCGAATAATCACTGCGGGCCCCGCCCATCTCCACCGACCACAACACACGACGGATGGGACTTCCGTTTGTATGACGATCAAAATAAAGGCACGAATAAACATTTTGGTCGCTGGATGATTGAAACGGTGTTGAACAGGTAGATCAATTTGAGGGGAGGGGTATCAGTAAGAAATAAGAAAAGTAAAATGTCCACATGAATCTGCAAGCCAAATAGCTTTCATTTAGAAATTACAGATAGACACCTTTATCTTTTTGGGTTGTTTAGGGGTTTATTTCACGGACAAATAAATCCTAGGTGCATGAAGGAGCGTTTTCGCAGGTCCTTCCTCCCTGCAACTGTGGACTATAGGCTACAACCAGAAATCCTCCCAACAAACTTAATGATGTTTACATCACTGCTGTAATTTGCACTGTTTGAATCATTTAATTAACATTTCTGCGGCTGCTATTTGCACATCTGTTTTTCTCAGTTTACACTACCGTTCAAAAGTTTGGGGTCACCCAAACAATTTTGTGTTTTCCATGAAAAGTCACACTTATTCACCACCATACGTTGTGAAATGAATAGAAAATAGAGTCAAGACATTGACAAGGTTAGAAATAATGATTTGTATTTGAAATAAGATTTTTTTTACATCAAACTTTGCTTTCGTCAAAGAATCCTCCATTTGCAGCAATTACAGCATTGCAGACCTTTGGCATTCTAGCTGTTAATTTGTTGAGGTAATCTGGAGAAATTGCACCCCACGCTTCTAGAAGCAGCTCCCACAATTTGGATTGGTTGGATGGGCACTTCTTGCGTACCATACGGTCAAGCTGCTCCCACAACAGGTCAATGGGGTTCAAATCTGGTGACTGCGCTGGCCACTCCATTACCGATAGAATACCAGCTGCCTGCTTCTTCTCTAAATAGTTCTTGCACAATTTGGAGGTGTGTTTTGGGTCATTGTCCTGTTGTAGGATGAAATTGGCTCCAATCAAGCGCTGTCCACTGGGTATGGCATGGCGTTGCAAAATGGAGTGATAGCCTTCCTTATTCAGAATCCCTTTTACCCTGTACAAATCTCCCACCTTACCAGCACCAAAGCAACCTCAGACCATCACATTACCTCCACCATGCTTAACAGATGGCGTCAGGCATTCTTCCAGCATCTTTTCAGTTGTTCTGCGTCTCACAAACGTTCTTCTTTGTGATCCAAACACCTCAAACTTGGATTCATCCGTCCACAACATTTTTTTCCAGTCTTCCTCTGTCCAATGTCTGTGTTCTTTTGCCCATCTTAATCTTTTTCTTTTATTGGCCAGTCTCAGATATGGCTTTTTCTTTGCCACTCTGCCCTGATGCCCAGAATCCCGCAGCCGCCTCTTCACTGTAGATGTTGACACTGGTGTTTTGCGGGTACTATTTAATGAAGATGCCAGTTTGGGACCTGTGAGGCGTCTGTTTCTCAAACTAGAGACTCTAATGTACTTATCTTCTTGCTCAGTTGTGCAACGCGGCCTCCCACTTCCTTTTCTACTCTGGTTAGAGCCTGTTTGTGCTGTCCTCTGAAGGGAGTAGTACACACCGTTGTAGGAAATCTTGAATTTCTTAGCAATTTCTCGCATGGAATAGCCTTCATTTCTAAGAACAAGAATAGACTGTCGAGTTTCAGATGAAAGTTCTCTTTTTCTGGCCATTTTGAGCGTTTAATTGACCCCACAAATGTGATGCTCCAGAAACTCAATCTGCTCAAAGGAAGGTCAGTTTTGTAGCTTCTGTACCGAGCTAAACTGTTTTCAGATGTGTGAACATGATTGCACAAGGGTTTTCTAATCATCAATTAGCCTTCTGAGCCAATGAGCAAACACATTGTACCATTAGAACACTGGAGTGATAGTTGCTGGAAATGGGCCTCTATACACCTATGTAGATATTGCACCAAAAACCAGACATTTGCAGCTAGAATAGTCATTTACCACATTAGCAATGTATAGAGTGTATTTCTTTAAAGTTAAGACTAGTTTAAAGTTATCTTCATTGAAAAGTACATCAATGTGACCCCAAACTTTTGAACGGTAGTGTATATTCTGTTAACTTCTTGTAAATTATACGTTTGACTTTTTTACTTTTTATTGCACAACTAAACATGCACACTCTGTAAATATTCACAGTTTTTAAATTGTCATACTCTCACATTCTAATGTGAGTATGCAACTTTATTTTTTTAATAACTGCACAGTACTTTGTTTTTTGTAATTGTGTCCTTAATGTTGATCATGAATGCTTCTATTATCTGTCACTTTGCTGCTGTTACAGCCGAATTTCCCCTTTGTGGAACAATCAAGGATTGATCTATTCTAAATAAAATCGTGAAATAAAAAGCATAGAAACCATCTCACATTATTACCCAGGTTTTTGTATTCAGGAAAAATAGCAACCAATGCTCTGTGTTGTTGCTGAGCTTAACCAAAATTTTTGTAGCTCCAAAAAGAAAGATAAACTATTGGCAGTGGGCTAGTTTAGGGGACTGCTCCAGATCCACTGGAGATAACGGTGCAAAGATGGATTCTTCCTATCAAGAAAGTTATGGACAACTCTTAGGGCAAGTGTCTGCAGTCAGAGTGTTCTTCAAAGCCGCTGTAATACATACAGCTACAGGAGATCCTTCCTGCCCACAGCCATCAGCATCCACAACAACTCTTTGAAGAACCTCAAATAACGAGTTACAACATTTAGTTTCCTTTTGGAGTTGGGTCATCCTCTGAATTCGGTGCACTTTGGGGTCTCTGGTTAGTGAAAAATCTATCAACGCAAAAAAGTTTTTGAACATGGCATCTGATGGAGTATTTGCACCTCTTAGAAACTATTTATACACCTTAGGCATACAATTTGAAACATTGTTAAGAATATTTTTGTTATTTTGGTAATTTTAATATGTTTTATAATGTTATGGAGTTGAAGATTTCAGCTAAAAGCAGCCATAAGTCCACATTAGCTAGTGCGTGGAACAGCATATAGCATGAGAAAAAAAATCATCTCGTTTTTTCAAGATAGTCAGTTGTTTTTTTAAACAATCATAAATATAATTTTTGCATGTAACAGTGTTGAAAGGCTGAGCTTGACAATGTCCGTTTGATGATAAAAACAATAAAATATGAGTAAGAAGGTATGCTAACACTAACATCCCTTTACTGTATGACCAGGAAAAGACTTGAGTGATGCCACTTCTTGGGTGCTGAGAAAGTTTAACTCAACAATTATTTTTAAAAGGGGGAGATTTGTAAGTTGTTACGGGGTTGAACAAAACTGGGGTACATAATTAAATTGTGCTATTTTATCCATTATTTATTTTTCTCATTTTTTTTAAACTAAGGCTAAAGAAGAAAGGCAAATATTTACATTACCATAAATAAACTTCTGGTTACTGTCTATTTACATATATGTTTCATTCACTGAAAAAAACAACTTTTGGAAAACGGAACAAGTTTATTTGACTGACCTCTACTTGCTAGAAACCCATAAAACTTTTAAAAACATCATTTTAAAAATATGTTTGTGTGTCATGATGCAAAGGAACATAGATCCATCTATTTCTTGTTTGGAAATGTATTTTGTGATTTACTTTAAATGACAATCTTTGTGGTAAACCTGTGGGACACAAAGTACAGCCACTTCAGAGTATTTTTGAATTTGCTGCCGTTTAATTTGAAAACCGGAAGCAGTAGGTTATTATTTTCTGTACGTCTGGACCAGCTTTAAATTCACTCTGAACGCTTCTCCTGACTTATGGCACTATGATTTGTACAGACAGGAAACTAAAAGTCCTACCCTTCCAAAAGTAATTGCATGGTTTGCGTGTGTGTGAGAACACATAGACTGTTCTTGTTGATGCCGTCCAGCGTTTTACATCCTCCTGCTCTGCAAAGGAAAATCTGACTTTTCCTCTTTTTTTCTTCCCCTGAGCGTTGGAAATCGCACAGACGTTCAACATGGCGGTCCTCTCAGAAACATCCCCTCTCTTTACATTCTTAAATAATGTATATGTATAAAAAGAAAAACACTATAGGCTATAGGGACACGCGTGTGCTTGTATGTTTAATTCTGGAAGCCCTAATATAATGTAGGGCTATAAAAAGAACTATAAGATACAGTTGCAGCTCTAGAGACAAAAAAAAGGCATGTTTAGTTTCACCTAAAGCGGTATTCAGTGGCGATTATTTGTCATTTCCTCTCCAACTACGTCATATTTTCAGGATCACATTTATTTCCTTAAAAGGTAGCCCCCTATAAAAATCCTCCTCCTTCAAGCAGAAGGACCTGGCTGCAGAAAACAGAAAGGGGTGGGGTCGGGTGAGTCGTCAGACCCACAGACAGAATAAATTTATCATGTCTGTACATTTGGAAATTACACTATTTCATTCCGGAACTGAAGGGGCGCTATTTTCTATATCAGCTGAGCCGTTCCACTTTTTTCTTCTTTTGAAATCTTAATTGATTTAGGCCATTGTTAAAACTTTAAACTGAACTCCTTAATGTTTGTGTATGTATATATATATATATACACACACTGCTATATCGTGATATTTTATATCATGATATTGTATCGACATTCAATAGCTTTATATTTTACTTTTTAGAATTTGAATGGGACCATTAATGAAGATTGTAATTTACGCAGTAAAATTTAAAGTATGACTGGTACTTGGTGGCTGTTTTCACCTTCTTTTGTTCCAGTGCATCATCTACATCTAGTAATAACACTGGATGTGTTGAAATGTGAAACACGTTGGATTGTTTAGAATGATGTCACAGTTCTTCTACAGTTAAAATATGTATATATATATTTTTTTAAATCACTCAATATACATTCTTACTCATAGTATCGCAATATATCCCATTATATCGTATCATTCCCCCCTGTATTGTGATACATATCGTATCACTAGTTTCTAGTCAATGCACATCCCTAATATATATAACTTTTGTAGTTTATTTTACCTTTATTCCTCATTGTTTTTGACACAATGTTTTTTGAACATTGTTAAACAAAACGATTTATAAACAATATACTTACAACTATATTTTTTCGTTTTACTCTTAATTCTTTTATTACAGTTGCAGGCAAATACTCGCTGAGAAGTGTGGAACCACTGCTAGAAAAAAAAAGCTTTTTTACCATTAACCATTGCTTTTGCAAATATATTTACTTTTTACTGTAGCCTATTTAAGATTAAATCTAAAGTACAAATGTTATAATGCATTAATTCCATAAATACATTTAAAAATGTAACAAAATAGCGCCCTCTTCAGATCCAGAGTGCAATAGTGCCAGCAGTTGTTTTTTTTGTTTTGTTTACTTAATTTCAACTAATTACTGGAGGAATCAAAGAAAAAGACAGATGAACAGTAACGTTATAAACCTTCAATTAACAAAATCCGGTTTTAACAATGTATGCAAATCTAAATATTTGTGTTGATATGGTAATGTAATGACAAGCATGAGCAGGAGGGGGTACTATATTTTGGAGCAGCTCACCATAAACGTCAACCCACTAGCACTCCATTGACTTTCATTCATTTTTTTGGTCCGGGGACCTATGGGCCAATCAGAAGGGGAGGAGCCTTATGCTCTTTATATCAGTGTATCTGATTGGCCTAGTCAAAGCCCAGACCTACATCTAATCAAAAATCAGTGGCAGGTCTTATATTCAGAGGACATATTTTGGTTTCTAGATGTGCAAAGCTAGTAGAGATATACCTAAATAAAACAAAAAACACTTACAGCTCCAATTTCTATGTTCTGAGCCAAAGAAGCTTAAATGCAGGTGACACCACTCAAGATTTGTACAAATAAAAAGGTTTTGTACACTGTCTGCTTGATTATAAAATCTAATTAAAATGCATAAAGTTTGGTGGATTTAATGTGAAAAATGTGGAAAAGTTCAACATGTATAAATATTTTTGTAGGGTCCTGCAGATGAAAGTGTGTCGTGCTTATCAATCAAACACAACTCAACACAAAGCATTGTGATGACTCACATCCTAGTTGGCTTTTAATCGGTTTACAAATCACAGTTTTCTTTTTTTCTTTTGTTTTACATCCAGACAAACATGGCAGGATCTTCAAAGATTTTCTGATAATCTCTCACAGCTTCTGATAACAGTAACCTTCATACAATATAAAAGCTTAAGTAAAAGTACATTCAAGTTGTGGTAGACAGATCCCAAAAGAGCTACCACTGGAGTGGAAAAAACAAACAAGCAAGTTTCTATAACATTAACAGGGAAAGAAATATGTTTTCATGTTGCAGAAGCAAGTCGGAGTGATGGGAAAATCTAACTTCTACCCTGCTGTGAAGTTGTAATCCTCTGTAAGACAACCGTACAGTGTGACATGTGGTGCTGCACAAATGCCTCAGACAGGCTGGCTGGCAACCAATAAAATGTTTTGATAATAGCAGAGGTAACATGTTACACACCACACACCACTAAATGCTACAATAGAGATAAACACATACACCTGCACCTGAGTTCACAATGTCAGAGATTAGTGAGCTGGAAGCCGGTTAGAGAAATCTATAAATATGATTATATGACATCAATATGTTGGTTATATTGGAGATAATGATGAAAACCTAAAGAACCGTAATGTTGATTTGTCTTACCACAATGTATGGAATTAAGGCATTTTAATTTTATAACCAACCAGACAAAAACTGGGTGAAGATATTTTGTTGCATACGTTTTCAGATGATAAACAAAGTGGCAGCCTCTAAGGTAGAGAAACACATTTAACTGTCAACATTAATGACGACAGTCATTGAAAGAAGCTGCAAACAGAGGTGCGATTTGTAACAAATCCTGTCCGTTATAGTGAGTAAAGTAACAATGCTACACGCTACACAAGCAGAAGAGTCAAATCTTTTTAGAAAAGGATTCAAATATCTGACAATATTTAAGTCACATTATTCCAGGCTACATTTACCTTCTTAAATAATCTTTAATCTTACAATTTTTCTGCAACGGGATTTTTTGTCCTTTATTTTTCTCCAGAAACCAGAGAACATTTTGCAACAGATGTGTGTCATGTGACTTATAATGCCGTAGAAAACTGCCCAATAGATTTCACATAAGCACAGGTAAAAACGAAAAAAAAGAAAAGAAATTTTTCACAGGTAATTTGGTGAGATACTTACCTTGGTTCCCGAAATTGGACACAAATTCTGATAAAATGGCAGGTTTTTGTAATATAAACACCACCATAAACCAGTTTTATACTCCCAATCCCACACATAGGTCACATTTATCCTGTACAAATCAACTGGAAAGCAAACTAATCCAATTTTGTAGTTTCTTCAGAAAAAGAAAGCCTCCTAGCCTTGGTAAAAATCTCCAAAAAACTTAAAAGAATAATATTTATGGTCTGATGAAACCAAACCTGAACTTTGAGTCATTATTGGGAAAGGTAACTCTGACACCAACAACACTGAACATTACCACAATACCACAGCCAAAGCATGTTGGTGGCAGCATCTTGATCTGGGGTTACTTTTCCTCAGATGGAACTTGGGTCTTGGTTGAGTTGGATGAAAATATGTACAGTTCCAAAAACACCGGTCAGTTTTGACTCAAGTGTCTGCAGGAAAGCTGAAGATTAAGATTATTATTCAGCATCCCAGTGAGCCCAAGCATGCACCCAAATTAACAAAAGAATGGCTTCATAAAAGGAAGATTACAATTCTGGAATGATTTAAGGGTCCAGATTTAAGCCTAATTTCAAAAGAAAATCTACGAGCTGGGAAACATCCTCACAATCTGGTAGATTTAGAAACATTTTGCAAGCTAGAGTGGGCAAATGATACCAAGTAAAGGTGTGGGATGAGGACACGTCTACCAAAGAAGACTGAATGTTGCATTACACTGTGCTTGAATAAAGTGTTGTTTTAACAACGCTTTCAGATGGATTGCACAGGATAAATGTTTGATGCTTTTAAAATGATTTATCACAGCCTTGCAGAAAACCTGGCAGTTTAACGAAGCAGTGAGCACCTTCGAGAGACACTGTATAACTGCACAGCAAATTGAAATCAATATTCTAGTTTCCATTACCTCTACCAGGAAAATACTCTTTTTACATACATTCATTGGTCCTGCCTGTTGTGTCCCAATAACGCTTTAATGCCCCAGTTAAAACCATTTTAATTTGCATCATTGTTACAGAATCTCAAAAAGAGGGGGGGGCTCAGAAATGTTACTGCAGCGCACTCCCAATGTTGGTTGGTCACCAAGTCTATCTGATCCCAGACCAGCTGTGGAGGTAGGAGCTCCATCCTGCGCCACGAGAGCCGGATCCCTCCTCCTCACCTGAAAGTCAAAACACCAGGGTAAAATAAAATCACTAAGGCAACCCATATATTTCAGTTTCTCAAATATCTAGCGATCATTAAAAGTTTCCAACAGTTTCCACCTGTTTAATCAGCATTTACTAAAATAAACAGCTAACATTATTGGGAAGGAAAAAAACTAGTACAAAAACAAACAGTGGACAGGTTGCTGGGATTTAGCTGCAGTAAGATTAGGACAATTTACAGACTGTTTAGCCATTAGGTACCTTGTGCAATTGCAGCCAGTTTGCTCTTCTCCTCTGGACTGAGCTGCAACATGGTGTGAATGACGGGGAGGAGTGCCTGCCTCTCGCTGCCAGAACGCAGGAAGATGAACTGCAGCAGGACGTTCTTCAGATACTCCAGATTGGCCACGCTCTTCTCTCTCTCCTGGTTTCGCTCAAGTCGTCTAACTTCACTCTTCAACAGCTGACAGGTGGTAAAAGTTACATGAAATAACACATTCCCATTAGTATTAAAATTAAATACTATAATAAATATGAAATTCCTTGATTTAAGACTTGTTTTGAACTCCTAAATAGGAAAATCTTAGTGAAAGCTTCATAGGACACCACCTGAGCCATGGAGTCCACACCCTTAGAAGATATAGACTTTTTTTTGCAAGACATTACATTATTTGATAATATTAGGTAAAAAGCTGCTGATTTACTTAGAATCTCAAAAGCAAAATAGCAAGTTTGAGCCAAAGAAAATACAGCAGCAACTGGGTGCACTTTTCTGATTGTAAAAATCAGTAAAGCAAGGAATTATTTCACAGAAAAAAAATATTTATTTCAGGACTGGGCCAACAAATAATTTGCATCCTTCCATGAATTTCTCAATAAGATTTGTTATCCCAGAATGTTTTTTAAATAAATATATACAAAAATAACACTGTATTTTGAATGCATGCATTACAGCTGTACTGTTGATAGATTCTCCTAACTGAGCTGTAAATCTCTGCAGCTCCTCCAGAGTTATTATCAGCCTCTTAACTACGTAGGTACTTCTAAAATAAGTTGGTTGCACCAAATGTTTTTAGAGGTATCAGAGTAAAGGGTGGTTAAATACGTCCTTGTGTGATGTGTCTCATTCCTTTAACTTCTCAATTAAACATCACTTTGTGTTGGTGTATCACATAAAATCCATATAAAGTAGACTGAAGCTTTTGGGAGTGACATTAGATAATGTGTCCTGAAGCGGTACGAATACGTTGGCAGTATATGGAGGACTGATCCTCCATATTGAGAGGAAACAAAAATCACATGTGGGGTGCCCCAGGGCTCCATCCTGGGGCACCTCTTATTTAATATTCACATGCTCCCACTAACCCAGATTACAACAACCAATAAGATTAGCAACCATAACTATGCAGGTGATACTCAGCTCTATATTATGATGTCACCAGGTGACTCTGAACCCATCCAAACCCTAAGTAAATGCATTGAGCAAATCAATGGATGGATGTGCCATAACTTTCTCCAGCTGAACAGAAACAAAACAGAAGTAATTACTTTTGGACCTAAAGAGGAACGCTCAATAGTCAGCACACAGCTTCAGTTAATACAGCTATAAACTACTGATCAGGCCGGAAATCTAGGTGTAGTAGTGGGCTCAAACCTGAACCTTCAAGTTCACATAAAGGCAATAACAAGGTCAACAGAGTCATTGATTACTGCAGCAGCGTCTTCACAGGTCTGCCTAAAAAGTCCATCAACCAGCTGCAGCTGATCCAAAACGCTGCTGCTTGCGTCCTTACTAGAACCTGGAAAGTAGAGCACATCACCCCAGCTGTAAGGTCTTTACACTGGCTCCCTTTAGCTCAAAGAATAGACTTTAAAATACTTTTACAAGTTCATAAATCATTGAATGGCTTAGCACCAAAGTATGTTGAAGATCTACTATTACTATACCAACCCCCCAGACCACTCAGGTCCTCTAATTCCAGTCTACTCAACATCCCTAGAATTATGCTACGTTCTATTTGTCTTGTAAGCGCGAGTTGCAACCCGAGAGTGACGTCACATCCGTGTTGGAAAACAAGTTACAGCGGGTTTTTGCGTTGTTTTGCCCACAACACGTCAGAGAAAAGATGGATGCCTCCAGGAAACTCGCTGTTGTGCAAGCTCTGAAAGAGTACAGAGAGCTAATATCAAAGTTTGTGGTTCATCATCAAAACATGGAAGAAGATAGCAAGTGGAGAATGTAAGTTCATGTTTCATCTTATTTGATTGTAGTCTATTAATGTTTTAACCGCTGTTTAAGCAAAAATTCCGTAGCTCAAAACTCGGCATTGTTGTCATAGCAACATGGAGCGTCTCTAGCCAATTTAAACTGCACAAGCTACAAAAGTAGGTAATAAGACTGTAGCGACATGCCATTAGGTAACCGTATACACTGCTATGTGTACGACTTCTACATTTGGTTACAACAAAGACAAAAGTGCTTAAAATAGTAGAAAACCAAAATGTTTACTTATGTGTGATGCTCGTGGTAGCGATTTTGGAACTGAACTCTGGGTCCTCTGAGCCTCGACGAGTTGACGATCTGTATATACGACCTCAGGGGCGTTCTATTTGCTACTTCCGGTTCTTAATTCGGGAAACTGACTTGCAAACAGAGTTCGGTGGACAAATAGAACGCAGCATTAGAACCAAACATGGAGAAGCAGCTTTCAGTTTCTATGCTCCTCTAATCTGGAACAAACTTCCAGACAACTGCAAAGCTGCTGAAACACTGAGTTATTTTAAATCACAACTAAAAATCTATCTGTTTAGAGCTGCCTTTGAGTAATGCTTTCATGTATCATGTTTTGAGTGTGCTTCTTGCTTTATTGCTGTTTTTACTTAATATGCTTTGTCTGTGTTTTACTGTTATTTTTATTTTACCCCTTAATCATGTAAAGCACCTTGAATTACCTTGTTGTAGAAAGTGCACTATACAAATGTGTCTTACCTTGTCTTGATCCTGCCAAAATTGACAATAAATAAATGTGGAAATAAATGATTAACACATATTTAATTATTTCCAAATATTTATTTGAAGTTCCCTATAGTTAATTTTTTATTTTCAATTTATTTCTCCATATATTTGATTATTTACTATTTTATTTGTCAGTTTTGGCAGGAATCACAGCTCCATAGAGTGCACTCTTTATAGGTCACCAGTTCATTGTAGGGCTCTTTTATTTATTTCAATTTCCGTGTTATTGATTTATTTATCTGTCAATGTTGGCAGGATCGGAGCTCCATACTTTGTCTGAGTTGAAGGGACAAGAATGGGTTGTGGAATTGGAAATATTCCTGTTTAGAGCCAATATCCCACCTTTCTAGTCTTATTGATTTCTCACCAATCCTAATATTCAAGGACCAGTACATAAACATAATCTGTTCCATTTATTAATTTTAACATTTAGGACCAGTGCCCAATCCTAATCCCTAGAAGGCGGACCTTGCCCCTAAACTGGAATGATTGGTCCAACTGATACGTCACTAGTCTCGCGAGAGCCGAGAATACATAACAAGTATGGCGGCGTCCTAGTCGGACAGAGAAGCCTGAAGTGGATGAAAAGTAGATGTAAAACAGCAGATATCACGTTAGACTGTGTTGTTTACAGTCGCATAATCATATAAAGGAAGCTAAGGTTAGAAATGGGATATGAGCGCCTGCTGTGCGGAGCCCTGGAGCGGTACTCCAGGCTGTTTCGACTCGGTAACGTTCAGCAGAAAGCTCGACTCTTTCAAAATGCTTCCAAGTCGTCGGAGACGTCGTACAGCTGCGAATCCACACGGTTATTTGCCTGGTTCGGACTGAACGGGGAGATTATTGCTCCCACAGGCCGCCAGCTAGCGACCCGTCGAGGCTATTGCAGCTCCACCCAGCCTGCCAGAGATGTCACCTTGTTCGAGCACGACAGAACCCGCTTCTTTCGGCTCCTGGCGGTCTTCTGTGGCGGCCAGTTCGTCTTCTGGACGTACCTGGCTCAGTTCGCCTTCACCGGGCTCAGAGACACCGGCGGCCAAGGAGAAAAAGGTAGAGCCGTAGCGCCCACCACCACCGGGCTGGCGGGGATGTGGAGTTTCGAGATGAACCTGGGTTCAAACGCCTGGAGGTACGGCTTTACGTCGGGATGCCTGGCTATAGGGGCCGGGATAGTCGGCCTTGGAGCTCTGTTCTGCCGGCGATCCGTCAGCAGGGTGGTTCTACACAAGGGCGGGAGGATGGTGACGGTACGCACGCAGTCCCCTCTGGGAGCAGACCGAGGCAGGAGCGTAACCGCCTCACTACATCATGTAGCCTGCCACGCCCACAGACAGGAGTCCCCCTCCTTCATCCCCCTCAGGATCAAGGGACACAGGCTCTACTTTCTCCTGGACAAAGAAGGGAATGTGAAGAACGCCAGGCTGTTTGACACCACTGTTGGTGCTTACAGGCCGTTTTAATGTGACGATTCCTCAGCTGTCAGAACTGTTATGGACCCCTCTATTCCTTACACCTCATGTGGCTCTGGGATTTTCCCTTATTTACTGTTAAAGTAAATAAAATACGTGGGAATAAAATGTGGGCTCAAAAAGTTTCACTTTGTATTAGCCATGGCCACGCATACACTGTCACATTTAAAGTCTTCCTACAGGTTTCTATATGTTTTGCATTAGTATAAAGTAGGAATGTAAGAAAATACCAATACCTCGATATATCACAGTATTTTCTGTCATGATATTGTATCGATATTCAAAAGCAATGTATCGCTTATAATTTTTGGGGGAATTTGAATAGAACCATTAAAGAGGCTATATGCAACTTTTCCCCCCAAATAAACGTAACAATAGCCTTTTTATTTAACCATTTATGACTTAAACATCTCCTGATGAGCATACTGACACCTTGTCAGCTCACAGTGGATGCACCTATAAGCCTGTATCCATTTTTTTCTATTTTCTCTCAGGTTGGATTTTCCCGCGCTGTCTGCGGATATGACATCAAGCGCGTTTATGTTAAATGTTTGAGATCACTTTGCCACCACCGCTAGTCAGCAATTAGCCTACACTCGCAAGCAGTTCAACGGATTGTGCGAATACACAGAAGAGACCAAGGACAACTTTGACACCAACAGTAACTCCACATAAGACTAAAAAAGTTAAACCCCTGACAAGTGCCCGAAAAAGATCGAAGATTGAGAGCGACCGGCATACGAGCACGCGCTGTGAGAGTGAGCAGAAAGGAAGAGCAGTTCTGTTTTTTGGCCACAGGTGTCAGACGCGAGTTTAAATTTCAGAAAATTGCATATAGCCTCTTTAATGAGTCATTTTAAAAGTAAAATTAAAAGTATGACTGCTAGTTTGTGGCTGTTCTCACCTTCTTCGTTCCATTGGATCAACTAGATCTAATAAAACTGGACGTGTTAAAGTATGAAACAGGTTGGAGTGTTTAGAACGCTGTGAGATTTTCTACTGTTAAATTAAGTTTTAAAAATAACTATATATATTGCTACTCATAGTGGCCCAATATATCGTATCGTCCCCCCCTGAATTTTGTGACACATATCGTATCGCCACATTTATACCAATACACATCCCTATTATAAAGGCATATTTAACACGGAGTGAGATGTTCATACATACAGCGATCTGCTCCATGAGAACAGCGTTGGTGGCCTCAGTTTCATGCAGGAGGCTGTTCATGTGCTCCATGCTGCGGCTGGCTGTGCTCAGCTTCTCAATCAGCTCTCCTTTGGTCGGCTCCACTGTCCACACAAAAGGCTCTAGAGACGCAACAAGTAACATAAAAGGTTCTGTATGAAAAAGCAGCTATCAAATATAAAAGTGCATCTAAGATAGTTTAATGATGATTTGAACTGGAAAGCTTTGTCACTATAGTTCCTCTTGCTTTATCACTTCGTGTAATAAACCATCATATATTATAAATGGACATCTTTCCAAACACACCTTGTCCAGGATCTGGGGATGTGAGTAGCTGCTCCAGAGAGGGCAGGGGTGTGAGTTTTGGCGAAGACCTCTCGCTCTCGGTGGTCTCCATGCCTTCTCCCTCCTCCCTAGCCATTGACTGGAGGTCGTTGAAACCCGCCATCCCTAACCCTGCCTGGTTCTGATCAGTGTTTCTCCGCTGGAGCTCCGACGCCAGAGGCTTACGGCTGGACTGGGCTGACATTGTGTCTGAGGTTAGAAGATAAAATAGCCATTTGGTTGATCCATAAGAAAAATAACTAAAAAACATAATAGTTCTGCTACAAAGCTTATAGAATAGATCCAAGTTGAGGCAAAACGAATGAGTCATGATAGATTTCTTTTCTTTGGCTTTCATGAGCTCTTCAGGTGATTAAACACTGTTAACTTGGATCCTGCTATACTCTGGCATGGGGAGCCATCATACAATTACGGACACAGATAGTTTACGCCATATTTGTGGGGGGGGGATGATGAGAGAGAAGGACAGTGACTTGAGAAAGTGGGAGGACAAATGAAAAGGCTGTTATTCATGCTGTGACTAAACAAACAGGCCAGACTAAACCATCCTCCTCACTTTCCCACCTCAGCAGTTTAATAGGAACAGTTAAGCAGCTATTGACCAGTAGAGGGCATCATTGAGACACTGAGACAGACGCTTTTTTGGGGGGGCAGATCAGGCAGTACATTCTTACTTATTCTGCTCTTGAAAATATACACAACAATCAGTGAGGTTACTAGAACTCAAGTTTGAAGCGTTGAGTGGCGTTTACCTGAGATACATGGATGACAAATAAATAAGACTGAAAATGAGAGCTATAGATACATTTTACTGTGCGGTAGATGTGATTTACAGGGAAAAACAAACCATGAGGCAAGTAAATGATAACCTAACAACTTAATTGTGCCAGTAAAACAAGCTAAATCAATCTGCGTTTCAGCTGAAATTAACCTAGAAATATATTAGTGAAAGAGGCCAAACGCGCCTTTAAAAAAGAAAAGGGGAGCATTGGCTGCATGTGTCGGGCAGATATTGGCTTTTATGTGTGAGACACTAATGAGGAGTCTCTCCAGATGCCACATAGGCCTGTTTGCCACACTGTGAGGCGGGAACAGAGCAGCGGAGCCTTGCCAACACCTGGCCAAGCTGAAGTGACAGAGAAGAAGCATACATACACACTTGGCCCCTCCAAGTCATTACTTGTGAGTATTTGGTGGTTCACTCCAGAGGGCAGCTGTGTGGGAGGTGATGAATGAGCTCTCGGTGCTGCTCTGCTGACAAACACACCGATATCCTCACCCCTCTGGGCTCTCTCTGTCCCACCACTCCTCCTCATGCAGTGGAAGAGTAAATAAGACAGAAAACTTCTACTCTATAAACCACCTGATGCGTCAAAGGGTCTGGTTAGGTGAGTCCCTTCATCCTAACTGACCTAGAGCAGCAACTATTCTGTCTGATTTATTGTCAGGCAGTGAAAAAATTATTTTTTCCCTTGTTTATAGTCTGTGTAAATATCTGACTGTAACTTCCCCATGAGCTTACTGTTCTGGCTCTGCAGATTGAAAAGCTGCTCCTCAACGCGGCTCAGTTGTCCCTGCAGGGTTTCCACGGTGGCCCGATGGTCATCCTGCAGCTTCCTAAGCTGCTCCCTGTAGGTCTGCCGCTGGGCCTCGACCTGGGACGCCAGGTCAGCCTGAGCCTGGGATAGGTCTGACCTTAATGACACATTTTCTGTCTGCAATCTCAAAACCCTGGAGGTGGGGTCAGAGTGAGACAAGAAGTTAAGAGACAGGGTTAAAAAAAAAAGGAAAATCATCTTACTGTAGAGAGAGTTCCTCAGGTCTAATTAGGTATTTTTTTACATTGCCTTGCCAAGTATGGAAGGTATTTTATGAGGATTAAGAAATAAAAATCACATTGACTCTTACGTTCCCTGTATTTGTCTCTGAGTTGATCCTTTGTGGAACCACATTTTCCTGCAGTTACAGCTGCAAGTTCTTTAGGGTCCGTCTCAACAGAATGCGCACATCCAGAGACTAAAATTTCTGTTCATCATTCTTCTTTGCAAAAAAAGATGAAGCTCGGTTAGACTGGATTTAGAGCATCTGAGAAGAGTAATTATGTCTTGCCCCAGTCATGTTTTGGATTTACTATATATCTGGGATTTGAAAGGACACTTCTACATATGTGTATGCTTTGGTTCTATTGTAGATCTGGCTGTATGTTTAGGGTCGCTGTTCTGTTGAAAGGTGAATCTCTGCCCTGGTTTCAGGCCTTTAGCAGCCTCGAAGAGTTTCTCTTTCAGGATTATCTTCAATTTAGCTCCAATAACATTCCACCAACTTTGACAAGCTCTCCTGTCTGAAGGCAAGCCTATCAACAGCATGATGCTGCCACCAGCATGTTCCACTGTGGGGATGTTGTGTTGAGGGTGATTTGCAGTATTAGTATTTCTCTACAAATCCTATTTTGCATGTAGGCCAGCCAGTTTAATTTTATTATGAAAAAATAATTTTTAACCATATTTGCTCTGTCCACTGCATGGCCTAAATAAAACAGGACTTATTACATTAATGGTTGAAAGACTCATTTTCTTGCAAGATCACAATTAATAGTTGCCTTTGACAGATTCTTCCACCTGAGCTGTAGATCTCTGTGGCTTCTCAAGAGTTACAGTGAGTCTTTTGGCAGCTTTTTTACTTATTGCTGCTGTTGCCTGGCCTGTCACTTAGCGTGGATGACCAACCCTCGGTAGGTTTGCTGTTGTGCCATACTCTTTACAGTGGGGCAAAAAAGTATTTGGCAGCCACCGATTGTGCAGGTTGTCCCACTTAAAGAGATGACAACGGTCTGTAATTTTCATCATAGATACACTTCAGCCATGAGAGACAGAATGTAAAAGAAATCCACATCATTTTTAAATAATTTATTTGTATAATGGTGCAGTAAATAAGTATTTTGTCAAAAACAACAGTTCACGTAAATACTTTATAATGTAACCATGGTTGGCAACGACAGAGATCAAATGTTTCCTGTACGTCTTCCCCAGATTTGCACACACTGTTGTTGGTATTTTGGCCCATTCTTCCAAGTAGAACTTCTCTAGAGCTGTGATGCTTTGGGGCTGTCGCTGGGCAACACAGACTTTCAACTCCCTCCACAGGTTCTCTATGGGATTGAGGTCTGGAAGACTGGCTAGACCACTCCAAAACCTTGAAAAGGTTCTCTTTTTTTAGTCTCATCTGACCACATGACATTCTCCCAATACTCCTCTGGATCATCCAGATGGTCTCTGGCAAACGTTAGACAGGCCTGGACATGTACTGGCTTAAGCGGGGGGACCTTTCGAGCGCTGCAGAATTTTAACCCATAACAACATAGTGTGTTACTAATAGTAATCCTTTGTTACTGTGATCCCAGCTCTCTTTAGGTCATTGATCAGTTGCCCCGTGTAGTTCTAGGCTGTTTCCACACCGTTCTCAAGATCATGTGTACCCCACAAGGTGAGATCTTGCATGAAGCCCCAGGTCGAGATTGTCAGTGATCTTATTTATTCAATTTTCTAATAATTGTTCCAACAGTTGATCTCTTCTCTTTTGTAGATTGGCTCATCCCAGTCTTGTGCAGGTGTACAATCTTTTTCCTGAAGCCCTTAGACAGTTCTCTGGTCTTGGCCATGGTGGAGGTTGGAGTCTGGCTGCTTGAAGGTGTGAACAGGTGTATTTTCTTTTTTACAGATACCGAGTTCAAACAGGCGCCATTATTACAGGTAACAAGTGGAGGATAGAAGAGCAACAGGTCTGTGGGGGCCAGAATTCTTGCTTGGTTGTAGGTGCTAAATACTTATTTTTTGCACCATCATACCAATACATTCTGTAAAAATCATACAATGTGGTTCCTAGATTGTTTTTTACATTCTGTCTCTCACAGTTGAAGTATACCTATGATAAAAATTACAGACCTCTCTCATCTTTTTACTTGAGACAACTTGCACAATCGGTGGCTACCAAATAAATTTTTGCCCCCCTGTATACTTTAGGATGATGAAGAGTGTGTTTTATTGCTTATTACTGAAATTATCTACTAGTATAATGAGTTCAGAAGGCTATCATAGCCTGGCCCTTCCTACAATTCTGACCTTCTTCATGTTTCCACTCCAGCACGCACTCTCCGCTCCTCCTCTACTCTACAGCTCTCTGTTCCACCCGTTAAACTTGTGACCATGGGCCACAGAGCATTCAGCCACTCTGCCCCCCAGCTCTGGAATTCTCTCCCCCCTGACCTCCGTGCCATAGACTCTCTCCCGCTGTTCAAATCCAGACTCAAAACTCATCTGTTCCGTTTATCTTACATCAATTAGTCATGCACTTACCTTGTCTTGTTGTAACCTTGTTTTAACTGCTACCTGTTTTGATGTTTTATCTGTATTTTGTATTTTAATGTACTTTCTGATTTATACAGTGTCCTTGGGTGTCCTGAAAGGCGCTTTTAAATAAAATGTATTATTATTATTATTATTATTATTATTATTATTGCCTGTCTTGGATTTTTTTGTTCAGGTGCACACCACACAAAAATGTAGATTCCCTTCCACCATTATGCACTACTTTGTGTTGGTCTGTCACATAAAATCCCAGTAGAATATGTTGAATTTTGTGCTTGTAATTGTGTAATTGTAATTGTGTAATTGTGACAATCTGAACATTGCTGAGAGGGTCTGGATACTTTTTTATGTCAAATTGTCAAATAATGCAGACCATAGAGAGGCATGACAAACAGGGAAAAAAACAGACATTATATGCACATAAACCCCAGGTGGGGTAGAATTAAAAACAGAAACCTAAACCCAAGACAGTTTACCTCTCACGGAGCTCCGCTTCTTTGGTAACGTTTTCCTGCAGGATTTTGTTGTGCCTTTCCAGGAGAGTGTCGTGCTCAGCGTGGAGCTGCTGCAGCTCGGCTATGCTGCTCTGGAGGCTCTGCTGGCTCTCTGACAGCCTGCTCCTTAGCTGTTCAACCTGAGAGGACAACTGCTCCCTGGAGGAGACACCACACACTCGTGTTACTTAAATACGTTGCTTCCATGTGACAAATACCACTAAATAGGGCTGACTGCTTCGTGTATCTTTCATTTATTTAGTTTAACATTTCTCTTTGTCATCTAGTTTGCTTCTAAGTGGAGCTTTAGTTACCTGTCCGTTTGTGTGTGCGCGCGCGTGTGTGCGCGCGTGCGTGCGTCCGTGTGTGTGTACAGACAGAATAACCTCCAACTATTTCCATTTAATCAATGTGTGTATCAGGATCCTACACAGTTTCTTTCTGCTTTAATGTACAACACATTTACATTTTTAAACAGCCTCGAATTTTGCTCTCACCTCTCTAGTTTGCCAGAGTCTCCTTCCGGCTGGGAGCTGGATTTACTCTTCTGCTGTTTGAGCACGTTGTGGACTCGCACCTTGTAACTCTCAAACTCACTTGTTGTAGCCACAAGCTCAGCCTGAAACCAACAAACAGATTCAGTTGAGATATGCAAAAATAAAAATAAAAATGTCAAAGGTCTAGTGTAGGTTTGCACACATCCCGTTACTAAGGACGACGTTTATCTAGATTAACGTGTTAAAAGAAGACATTTAAAAAGTAGTCATTTGACCCTACTTTCAAACTGCTGAAAACAAACTCTCTTCTTTAGTTTTGCGATAGTAATTGCCTTACATGTCTTTTTTTTTTACTCACTCTACATATCTCTAAAAAGAGACACCATTAGGTAAATGACCAACAAAACAAAACAGTCTGACTTAGTGGCATGTCTTGCATGAATCCCGCCTGGGCAAGCCCTACTGCTGTACCCAGGTCCCCACATATGACCAAGCACACACCCAAACTTAATATGTCTTGCTCTAAATGGGAGTAGGACATAATGCATTTTGTTTTCTCCTTTCAAATCATCTAATAACCAGTTAATTGACCCAGATCCTGATCTTCTGGCCCCTCACCATAACCATTTGGTCAGAGTTTTTGGTGTGATGTTTGACACCAGTTTCAAATGTGATAAACAGGTTGACTCCATTGTCACACCAAGTTTCTGCCAGCTTAAACTTCTGTCTAGAGTCAAGTCCTTCTTGAGCCGTGGCAACCTGGAGAAAGCTATTCATACTTTTATCAGCTCTTGGCTCAACTACTGCAATGCCCCCTATTTTCGTATCAACAAAACATTACTAAAGCGCCTACACTTTGTCCAGAACGCTGCTGCTCGTCTGCTGACAAACATCCGGAAGCATGACCACATTACACCTGGTCCTGCATTCTCTACACTGGCTTCCAGTTGAATACAGAATTCATTTCAAACTTATATCATTCATCTTTAGTGGAACAAATGGTCTTGTTCAATCTTATTTATGTTAGATTCTAAACTTTTATCAACCTAGCAGGGCCTTGCGCTCTGCTGGATCTGTTACACATCCAATAGAAGAGGTTAAAAACATGGGGTGAACACTTTTTTGCAGTAGCTGGTCCAAAACTGTGGAACATGCTGCACCTGGAACTTCGTAGCATCACCGATTTGCCTCTGTTTAAATCGAAACTCAAGACCTACCTATTTCGGATGGCATTTGGCACTTAAAGGCATTATAGGCTACCCCTTTTTAGTATCTTATTGGTTAACCTGGTTTCTATTTAGCTTTTTATCTAAGTGTTTAATTATTTCAGTTTTAATGGGTTTGATTGCTATTTTCAATAGAGGCTTTGTGGATTCAGAGCAGGAACAAGGGGCAGAAAAAGGAGGAAGGTCCAGACATCTCTTCCATGATGGGCAAGAATGATACCCCCGACTCCAACGTTCAGGCCGCAGCAGGTGAAATGTTCATAATTAATACATGTAGCCTATCAATGTGCTCGATGTGTGATGGCATAATGTGGATTCTCTGTTAAGTTTGAATATTAATTAAAATGAATGTAAATTAAATACTACTGAATATGTCATTATTAGCATAAAACAAACAAAGATTGGTTAAAAATAGAATATATGATCGCATTTTTTTGACCCCATCAGTCAAACAAAAAAAATTGTAGCATGACCTCTGCTTGGATGATATTAGTCACGACAACAGTTAATTTCCCTTTGGGATTAATAAAGTATTTTTGAATTGAAGTATTTGACCTAATTATTTTTCTGAGTGCTAATGTTGTCCCCAGGACATGCCACTATGAGCAAAGCCCCATCTCATAAGGCAGTGTTTCTCAAACTTTTTTTTATCATTCCCCACTTTGGACAAAGGAGCATACACAAGCCCCCCCCCCCACTGCTTTTATCGCTCCAACATAATGGTGACCATGCCTGATTTTTAAAGTGTTTTATTTATTTAAATAGCCGAGTTAGTCTACAAGTTTTTATGGGTATAAATTAGTTGGAAAAAGGGGTTGGGCACTGGTATAAAACCGGCTCAGAAATATATGCTGTCAGTAGTTGCTACATGTAGAACTTCAGCTCACAGTTGGAGAAAATAAAAGTTGTAGTTTTATCAAATTTACAAAGCTTTCAAAAGTACAAAATAAAAAAAATAAAAAATAAATAAATAAAGAGCAAGATACTCATCCCTGTATTTCCTCCGTGGTTCACCGTGTGACTTCTCCGACTCTGAAACGTTCCCTGATCTTTTTAGATATTTGTACATTTTGTAGATGGAATCTCTGATAATGCGGCTACTTCAGCTTGTTTTGTTCTGATGCAATATATTCCAACGTCAAACTCCCAGCCCGATGTTCCAGGTCCCGGTTCTGTTTACAATGATGATCACAATTGCTAATTTATTTGAGTGTGTTTAATTTTGAGAGGGGGGAGCTGGTTGATTTAATTTACAGTGCAGTGAATCATTCACAACGACAGAATCTAAGGGGGAAAAACTATTTAAATCCCATTGATGTCACGCCCCACCTGCAATACCTCTACGCCCCACTAGTGGGGCTCACCCCATAGTTTGAGAAACACTGTCATAAGGCAATAGTTATGTCACAGAAAACTCAACCAACTAGAATAGTTAAGAGATGTCAGTATCTTACATTCAGCTTGAACATTCAGCTTGAACAACCTATGCTAGACTAATAACGGAGAAGTTCCTAGTTGCTAGTTGAATTAACGACCATAATTTTCGGACTATTGAACGAACCTGAATATAAGCCACACCAGCAAAGTTTTAAGACAAAATAAATTTTGTACATATACATGGCACACCTGAATAGAAGCCGCAAGTTTTCATGCAGTAACATGAGATATTTACACAGAAAAAAACGTACACGGAAGATTTTTTTTATTGCCTCCACTAGGAGGTAATGTTTTCATGCCGGTCTGTCTGTCTGTTAGCAACATAACTCAAAAACTTCATGACAGATTTTGATTACATTTTTAGGAATTGTCCTTAATGGGACCAGAAACAACGGATTAAATTTCGGGGTTGATCCGGCATAAAGCGCGTATCTACCCACCGACCAGCGGTGCTAACCTCCACTCCTCTCCCGTGTCAGAGAGCTCACAAGTGGCTCCCCTCACTGGTGAATCTCCGCTCTCCGCTGGAAGAGCACAGCTATGTGTCTCATTAACAGAGATTTTACTGGAAAAGTGGATAAGATAACAGTATGGGGATGGGGATGTGTGGCCCTTGGCAGAGGTCTGAGTGCTTTAATAGTTTTAATTTAAGATGTGCTTTTTTTTAAAACTCTGACTGAAAATCAGCAGTATGGCACCAACACAACATGACAGTGACATGCCTGGTTAGAAAATAAAACATACTTTAGCCCAAAAGTCATTGGTCGCTATTATCATCTTCCTCTTCCTCACTAATGTCACTGAAGTCATCTTCTTCAGTATCTTTGTCCTCTGAAAGCTTTTGTCGTCTTTTTACACTGACTCAGTTCTTCCCGCTGCCTCTTCCAACGTGTCACCATCGATTCGTTGATATCAAGCTTACTTGCAGTAGCTTTATTTCCTTCTTTTACGACTAACTCGATTGCCTTCAACTTAAAAACGGCATTTCTTTGTGTTTTTTCCATGATGAGGGTGTGTGCATGAAAACTACTGGTTAGGTCTTATTCAGCACATAATCTTTCCCCACATGTCTGTCTCACTGCTGCGCTTGCTATAGTGGCCCCCGGAGGCCGTTAGCCAGTAAAAATCTATAAATTAGCCGCATCGTTTGTATAGGATCCAGGGTCCAAACTGTGTGAAAAAAGTAGCGGCTTACAGTCCGAAAATTACGGTACTTTGAACAAGGCCTATTCAAGATTTCTGCCAAATTCCAAACTTACCCAGAAGTTTCAGTGTATACTAGAGGTAATATCCTCATAACTAACCCCACAACAGTTCCTTTAAAGAGTCTTTAACTTTGTGGTCTTTTTTTCAGTACAATAACATTTGTTTTGCTATGTGCAATATTGTGAAGTCTGCTGAAATATGCTGCCACCAACTGGAACCGATTGCTATTGGTTGCAGGAAAATCAAGGACTTACTCATCAAATTCCACTCAAAAATTCCCTGTCACCTTAAAGGGCTGTTCAAACTATTTAGACTGTTAATTGAGGGCCAAGCAAACAGGCTGTTAGCAGCTGTCATCTTGAGCACTTGAAACATGATGGATGTCTGATTGAAACACGGTTGACATTGTAGATAGAGGTAATTAAAAATAATTGAGAGATAAATTATGAAAAGAGTCATTACTTTTAGCCTCATTTATCAGTTGTTTCTCGTGAGCAGGAGCTCGGTTAATTTGTTAAAAACGTCATAGTGCTGCTGTGTGACAAAAACGACTTCTGCCTTTCTCTTATGCACTACACTTCTTTTTCACTTAAAAATTAAACCTGAAAACAAGGCTGGAAATGAGAATATTTAACAAATGCACCTTTGCAGCATCTCTGTCCTGCTGCAGAGCGTGTATGCGCTGCTGCAGGGAGCTGCTGGTTCTCTGTTGCTGCTCCAAAGCAGACTTCAGCTGCTCCTGCAGGCGGTGGCGCTCGGCTGTCAGCTCACACATCTCAATCTGAATTTAAAAAACACACACGTTTTAGTATGGAGCAACTGTTTGAACCAAATTTTAACTTTCATTTAACATTTCAAATCAAGATGAAAACCAGAGAGACTTTTTCCTGTGTGCTACCTTAGAGCTTTCAAGCTGCTGTTGGTTAGCTTCCAGCTCTCCTTTCAGAAACGCCTGCTGCATCATGAGGGAGCTTTCCTGCATGCATGAGCACACCCAGATAACATATTAGTAAACTCTTCTCAATATCTTCCAAGGCCTTCTCCAGTCATGCTTACACATGGCTGCATCGCTATGTTTACATTCATCAGACATCAGTGTTGCACAGTAACAGGAAATCTTTAGGGACACGCCAGCAGAAACACACACAGACCTGTTTCTTGGCGTCTGCCAAATCTTTCTTGGTTTTCACCAGCAGCTGTTTCATCTTCATGGTTTTCTCCTCCTCCTGGTCCAGCTGAGATTTCAAAGCCTCTGGAGACACACACAAGCATAAGAAAAATGCAGACATTTACAGAAAGCCAAAACAGAAAACAGAAAAATATATAAAGCGTTATGTAAAAGCTATACTGCTAAATATTGGGAGTATGATGAATCAGTTTACTATTTGTAAACCCAATTCTGTGGCTCTAAATCCTACAGTAAATAAACAGGTGAATCCTAATAAATTAGGTCATCAAAAAGTTGATTAACTTCAGAAATCCAATTCAACACATGAAACTCAGGCAGATTCATTACACAAAGAGTGATATATTTCAAGTGCTTACTTCGGTTAATTTTGATGATAATGGCTTACAGCTAATGAAAATCCCAGAAAAGTTTGAATAATAAAAATGACAATACATATCCCTGTTACCCGATTGCTTTTTTTTTATTTTTATACAGCCCTTTTTCCTTCCACTTAACTTTTGATTGATATGCTTGGATATAGCACTCCATCAGCAGCCAACTTCTTTAGCAAAGCAGTTTTGTGCCTTAATCATCTTGTGGAGGGTGCTGATGACTGTCAGCTGGAAACAAAAGTTGCCCAATGATTGTGTGGGCGATATCATTTCTGTATCAAAAATCCTTTTATATTGGTCATATTTTTTTTCTAAATGTCTGAGAAACTGAATGTTGGGCTTTCATTAGACTGAAACCATAATGATAAAAACTAACGGTTTGTAATGAATCTATACATGATTGTTTCATTTTCTGAACTTAATTTCTGAAGAATTTCTGAATGATATTCTTTTTTATTAAGATGTACCTTTAATTGTTCCTGAAAGTAAATTGTAAGGGCATGACATTTTTAGTGTGAATGAGTTATGCTGTAGCCCACTAAAAGTATTCAGAATTTCATTTTATTTTTATGAGTTTTATTTAAAATCATATTCACATCCTCTCTTTGTTGTTATTTTTTGTTCTATTTTGTTAGTCACTGTTAATATTTTGACCTAAACTTGACACCTTGTGTCATTCCAATAAGTCCATAATGTCTGCTAAGCAACAGGAGGAAAATCTCACCTTCTCCTTTTATAAACAAAATCTGACCAAACAAAGGAAAAAACACATTCATTACTTGAGAATTAAAAATAAATAAGTATGCGATTCTTACCAATTTCCTGCTTGTGGGTTTCCTGCCTCTGGGTGAGTGTGTCAATCTGGCCTTTCAACTCCTCCTCACGCTCCTCTTTCTCTGATAGTTTTCCATTGAGTTCTTTCACCAGACGTTCATAGTCAGCCATCTCCATGTCCATCAGGGAGCTCTGCTGTGCCTCCTAGTAGCAAAGTCAACACACTACATCATAACTGTGAAGAGAGCTGACACTTTTCTCTTACCTGGAACACTTTCTAAAAGAAAAAATGCGGTTAATAATGCGGTTTTTGACAAATATTTATCTTGACTACATTTAAGTGGTAATTCCCCGTTGCATGTTAGGGTGTAGAAGCAAGACAACAACAATTATGTTTATTTTTTATTCTAAGAGGGCATGTTGTTGGAAAATTTAGGAAATGCAACTTTTGGAGGTAGTTCTGTTAATCTTATTGTCTGGTTGAACAGGGTAGACTAGAGGCAGATGTTAGTTACCTAAGTTTAGGAGGACAAACTAGGTCTCTAGTACAGACTTCTATAAAACTTTGGGACCTGACCTTGGTCAGGTCCCAAAGTTTATGTTTAGAAATAACAGTAAATAAATATTAGAGATTATGTTAGGATAACTGCAATAATCAATATATGTTAAGTATAGATAATACTTGCTTTTTGTTTTAAAACTAGCTTTTAGATTAAATGTTAATTTATTTCACATTTTGGAATAAACACTGTTACAATACAAGATTATTGTGTTTGTACTTCAGTGTATCAGACTGTGAAAATCTTATTCTGACTGATGCCAAAGTCAATTACCTTTATCTGAGTTTTACAAAAACATTACGGTTTTTGTTGTTTTTACAGATGAAAAAAAAAAGTTTTCTGAATTTTATTAATTTAATGAACAGAAATAATCGACAGGCAAGAGAAAATTGGTTGATATATTGGTGCATTACTAAAATTTGTTTATCTCTTCAACAAATTTGATGTTCAGCAACTAGGCAAACATGCAACGATTTAAAAATAATGAATAACTCATAAGGATTCTTGAAGGATTCTGCTCTTTACCACAACAATAAATAGCACACGACGTTCTTTTCTCTTAAAAAAAAAAACTCTATCCCCATGAAAAATTCTGTTTCTTTGGATGAATTAACAAAGTGGACTAAAGACAGAGTCAGACCTCCAGGCAGCTCTCATATATACTGCTGTATTATGTAGGTCTCCACTAATGGAAAAGTAACAGCTGCTCCTTCTCCTGTGGGCTAAAGCTGCTCCCTTTTTCTGTGAGGTGCAACTGTAGCTTCAGGCTGGCCATCACTGGCTCAGTCACTCGAGCTCAACCCTAAGAGACACACTCAGTCTGAGAACCACTTGTGTGTCTGCGTACCCTGCGTAGCTGTTCCAGCTCCTGGGCGGTCTGCTGGGACTGCTGCTGTTGCTTGTGGAGCTGCGCTGTCAGCTCCCCCACTTCCTTCGTGGCAGATGACAGGTCCTGGAGGGGCAAGCAAACACTTTCAGCGTGTCAGTGAACCATAACACTATCCTATTAGATTCAATGATAGGAAATAATTGACCTTCAGGAGCAATTTGAAGAGATTTCCAACAATGTATTTATCAAGAGTGAAAGAAGATGTTCTGATCAAATTAGAGCCATTATTATATATTAGATGGTTAACTAAAATTAAACTTCTATCACTTTTAATGTCTACCTTAAGCTTTTGATCTTTTATGGCTCTCTCAGCCAGCAGGTCTCTGTCCAAGATTGCTAGCTGTTTCTGCAGCTCCTGGTTCTTGGCCTCCAGCTGTTTCACTGTGCTCCTCATGCTCTCCAAACCAGCCAGGAGATCCTCCTTCTCACTGCTCAGGGCTTCCTTCTGCAGAAAGGATATCACGCTTACATCTTGCAGAGAAATAAGAATAGTGATCTATCATGGTTGGTAAGCACAACTTTTTTTTCATGCCAAAATTTTCCTGCGTGTTTTGTTTATTTTTTACTTGTTCTTAAAGTATGGATATATCTGTTTTGCATCAATTTATTGCTAATATTTTATTTAATACTGAACCTGAAAAAAAAACAAACTTCAAAGTGGTGGATAGACGGATGCATGATGGACAAATGGACAGATGGAAGACAGCTGGAAAGACAGACAAGGATGGATGGATGAAAGAGAGAAACAGATGACGAAGGGATGGATGCATGGATGGATAAAAGAGAGAACCAGATGACGGAGGGATGGATGATGGATGGATGAAAAAAAGATGGACATAACAGATTGATGAATAACAGAAAGACGGGTGAAAGGATGGATAAAGTAACTTTATGGATTCTTGTTTTTTTTAATTTTTATGGATGCATGGATGTATAAAAGAGAGAACCAGATGACGGAGGGATGGATGATGGATGGATGAAAAAAAGATGGACATAAGAGATTGATGAATAACAGAAAGACGGGTGAAAGGATGGATAAAGTAACTTTATGGATTCTTTTTTGGTTTTTTTTGTTTTACATAAAACCGCAATAACAAAAGACTAATAGGAGTCGTTTTATTTTAGAAATTCAGATTTATACCATGCACACAATTCCAGACCTGGAATAGTCTTAAATTTGATAAACTGGATAAGCATGAAAAGGAAAGGAACCATGATTTCCAACAGAAAGTGCTGATTTCTTTTTGCATGACCTGAATAGACTCTCCTCTTGAAAGAAAAACAAGAGTTCAACTTCTTTCAGTGTTGAGGTTTTCTGTGGTAAAATGTGCTCGTAGTCAAATGCACCAAACCTGCTCAAACACACGTGGTGTCTCTGAAAAATCATCCACGCGAATCTGACATGAGCGGGCTCTGTGTAGTTTCCTCCAGACAGAATACTCAACAAGCGGCGGCTGTGGACGTCTCCAGGCAGCTGTCAGCCAAACACTGAATCAATGATGGGTATACGGAGACATCGGGATGTACGCAGGGATCCCTAACTAGCTCCGGCGCACGTGATCCCGCTGAGAACCTTGAGCTCGTATGAGAATAAACAGAGTCTCACAAAATGGTGATGCACCAGAACACAACAGATGGAAGCTATACCTCGCTCCATTTACCTGCCTGTTCTCTCATTGGAAAGAGACAGTTATGAGCTGCGGAGGGGGGAGTTATATATACACACAAAAACAATTTCTCCCTTGCTCACCCAGTCACATCTGATGGTCTATTTGTGGGCGCTGGGCTGCCAGATATATCTAGGAAACGTGTAGCTGGCTAAAATGACTCTGTAAATCATCTGGAAACTGAGTTATGCTACAAGTATTGCTGGACAAAGTCTCACAGCTAAGATTTACAGGAGGCTGAAAGCATTTTGCATGTTGTGTGTGGGTGTGTGTGCACGCGATTGAGTGTGCATCCCAGTTACCTGTGTGACAGCACTGCTGAGTCGCTTGGTCAGCTCAGCAATCTGTCTCTCCGCCGCCTCCACCTTCTCCCTCTCCTTATCCAGTTGCTCTGTTTGCCTGTCGTAATCTATCTGCAGGTTCTAAAACACGCACACATCTTCAATATTCATTACTGGAGGTCGGCTGAACAACTCGGCGAAGGCAAACACCATGCATCACACACATCGGCCGCTTTTACATTTGGCTATGGGACAAAACTCTCATTAGACACAACAGAGTGCTTCCCTTGTTTAATAGAGACACAGCCGTAAAGCAAGCGGCAGGCTGGAGGGCGTTTATGGAGACCACTGGGAGTAATATGCCTGTCTCCGCTTGCCAATTAGCTACAAACTGTGTTAGGAATGCATGGAAAAAAAAGGAGATGATTAATCAAATTTGTAGGTTTTATTTTAAGCTAATTCACATTGTGCTTTTTAGGAGGGTGAAAGCCTAACTTGAATGAAAAAAGCTAAAAACTGTTTTTACCTCTTTTTTTTAAATCACCCAATGATGAAAGATAGAATAAGTCACACTGTAAATATCTGATGTTTGTCATAAAAAAATAAGTTTACAGTTTTATAGAAAATTGTGAAAGTATTCACCTATTGAGTATTTTGAACTTTTAAAGGTTCAATGTGTTTTACATTGAGAAGTGTGGTGTGGACTTGTGTTCAGGCCCCATGAGACAATACTTTGCCAAAACAAAGTATCCTTTTACATTATGGGGTCCACCTCTACAAGCACCAACACTCAAAAGATTTTAACTTTTGCTCATTTGCTTTTACAAAATACCTCAACCTTAGTGAGATTAGTTGGGGAGTGTCTGTGAACATACATTTCCATATCTAGCCACATATTCTTGATTAGATTTATGTCTGGACTTTACTCTGCCTAAAACGTCTCCACAACTTGATCCCTGACCTGTCTGATGTGTTTCTTGGTCCTGCTTGTTTGACAACGTTGTCTCACAAACCTCTGAGGCCATTGGAGAACAGCTGGATTTATACTGACATTAAACTATACACAGGCAGAATAAGTGACTTTAAACCCTCTGGATCCAATGGACTCCTTTACTTGGGAGTATCAGAGTAATGGGGGTAAATGTAAAGGCAGTAGTTTGTGGAATAACTTTGCTCTGGTAAATGGTTTTTACTTGATAATGTAATGAACTCAATAGACTCTTGACCATAGCAGCACTATGAATACACACATCTATATTTCCTAAGTGTACTAAGGCAGGTTTTCCATGTAAACTATGATTATAATACAATGCAGTGCATCCTACCTTGTATCCTTCAGCTCCATGAATGATATCTTTCATCGAGGTGTTTATCTTTTCCCGCTCCGCTTTTAGTGATGCTACTTCCTCCTTGAGGGTTACAACCTAAATGGAATAAATTGTAATTTTAGAGATGTACAAATACTTATTTAAACACTACAGAATTTTTTTTTGAATGAGTGTAATTAAATATGTTTGTTTCCAGTTTATATGTAGTTATATGATTAATAAAAAGGGTGCGATTTTCAGAGACATCAATGACTTGGCTCCATCCTATCTCAGTGATCTCATCAACATCGTCTCCCCCCACCCAGCTAATCCTTCTTATTACTCGTATTACCACCATGCGTTACAGAGCTTTCAGCCACTCTGCTCTCATTCTCTGGAACTCACTTCCACCAGATCTCCGAAACATGGTCAATCTTCCACTCTTCAAGTCGAAGCTTAAAACATATCTGTTTAAACAAGCCGACTCATAATGACCACTACTCATCACCTCCTTGACATTTAGCTCTTATCTAGTTTATTTGTATTTTATGTATTCTTTATATGCATTTTCAATGTAATACATAGCTACAATTCCGAGGTATCTATACATGTTTTTATGTTTGTTATTGTAAGGTGTCCTTGGGTTCGGAATATATGTGCAAGTAGCATGAGCAGCATTAGCAACTATAAACGCAACACGGAAAAACGTGGTGCCAAAAGGCACCTCTCCTCTCCTACTTTTTGGCATTTGATTCAGAGTCAGGTAACAGAAGTGTTAACGGAGCTAGTGCTCGTTTTCCTTTCCTCGTCGCAATCTTGGATAATCTGTCGGCTTTTAGCGACGTATGCTTTTCAGGGACCATTCGCTCGTGACATTGGCTTTTGGT
Organism: Valencia hispanica; assembly: GCA_963556495.2. Taxonomy (NCBI): domain Eukaryota; kingdom Metazoa; phylum Chordata; class Actinopteri; order Cyprinodontiformes; family Valenciidae; genus Valencia; species Valencia hispanica. The sequence goes on from OY747707.1 coordinate 18,487,619, forward strand.
GCGTCCTGCTACAGCGAGATGTCGTGCAGTCTGACCAACTGAAATCCTAGGTCGTTCAGTGTGACCCCCCTCTAGAGCTCGGTGGAGCTCACACAGCGTGGCACGAAGCAGTCCTTTGAGATGGCCAAAAAATGCAAAGTGTGAACCGGCCTTTAAACTCCAGTCGAGGGCTGTCGTCCTGCAACTTTTAGATGCATCTCTGCATCAACACTCCTGAATCCCAAAACTCGGTCATTTGCAGGAATCTTAAATGCATGAGATTAGTAATTCGATTCAGTCGTGTTGAGTCTTGCGACACATCAGGTTGCAGGACACTGGCCCAGGAAGTTTAGAGTTTGACACCCCTCAGCCATTCTGTGACCTTACAGTGCTTCTTCTTTAGCAACTCAAACCCTATCTTTTTTAGGGTCATTGTTATTCAGGGTTTCTCACCAACATCTTTAGTGTTCCTGCTGTGATGATGGCTCTTTTCCAAAATCTTACAATGGGTAGCTTTATCCATTTGGCCTCTTACTGTAAAGAGGTCTTCATTTTCCCTATCAGAAAATCAGCCCCAAAGGGAAATGTTACCATCTATGTTTGATATCATCTTACAACCACACTTTCTCTGAATTAATAAATGTTCACTGGCAAACAAAAGATTCATAAGCCTCCTAGAGGAGGGGGCAGTGGGCTACCAGCAGTGCTTTTGGCAACTTAGTGTGTTCTCTCGGATGTCATTTGACAGCTCCAGGCTGTAATGGAAGACATTACACTTCATACACATAGAAAGCTGAGGTGTGGAGCATCTGTAGCAGATTAATTATTTGAGTGTAATCTGTTTACCACATGGGAACATAACCAATCTGTGGAGTCAGAGTTGTGGCTGGTTGTAGTAGATCAAACCCTTCTTTCAAACAGTGACATGCAACTAGTGGGCAATATGAACAGTATAAGGTAGAAACGATATCAATTTAGTCAACGGTAGAGATTTTGATAGTACCGGCCAAATGCAATCGCACATGTTGATGATGTCATCAAGCTCGCCAACTCTGTACCAGCTACACAAAGAGGATAAATACTGATGTTCAATGTTTGTATTTACACTAAATATTCTAAATTTAAAATTTGCTTTTTTCTAATTAACAGAAAAGAAACCTGTTGAACTTGATGCGTTTTTAGTTCAAATGTGTGTATCTTGTATGTGAAAATGTTCATAAACAGAAAATACACTGCAATAAATATAGTTCCCGCACATACTTCAGATTATATCGCAATAGATTTGAAGCCATATTTGCCCAGTCCTACATGCAACTCTGTTTTGAACTTGCATGTAATGAATTTTCGTTGCTATTCTGTCTCTCACCATTAAAAATGAAAGTACCATAAAAATTAGACTGTTCATGTCTTTGTAAGTGAGAAAACCTAGAAAATCTGTGGATGATTTATTCCCATATAGAAACGTCTCATTCATGTTGCTGGATCAATAACAACCATCCCATTTTACATTTAGCCTACAGGTTAGATGTAATGAAAGAACTCTGAATACCTCTTTCTTGCTGTTTTCTAGCTCCTTCTTTGCTTTGACTGCGACTGCCTTGATTTTGTTGATCTTCACGTCATTTTCTTTTATTTTGTCCTCCAGGAGAGCTAAGAGAAGATAAAGTCATAAAGTCTGAGTGACAGTGTTGAATTGAAGACTGACAATGTATCACAATGTATTGTTTTTTTGAAGGCTCATTCAGTCAAATAAAATGGATGAGATCCATGATCGCACCTATTTTCTTGGTCGTCTCATTCGCTTCATTTTCCTCAGATGTGGCAGATTGAGCGTTCGATTCCTGAGGGCAAAAAAGAAAACAGTGGATAAAAATTGTTTTGTAGTACCACTACTTTCCTTTTAGCAGAACTTTATCTTTGTTGAGGTGGGGTATCCTAAATCCTTTTTGATCAGATGTTTCACCCACCTGTAGAGTTGATATTTCATTCCTCAGCTCTGATACAAGAGAGTCTTTCTCTGCCAGCTGCTCTCTGAGTTTTGTTTCCCACTCCTCCTTCTCTTTTTGAGCCAGGGAAATTTGAGTCTGGAGTTTCTGGTTGTCATCGCTAATCTTCTCATTAACCGACTTCATATCTTGGAGATCTTTCTGCAGTCCCTCTACATCCTTTACTACCTCCTCGAGGTTTGATCTCAACATGTTTCGCTCCTTTTCCAGGTCTGTGATGTGAGCCTGTAAGTCTGTTTGCATCTCGTCCTCTCTCTTCTTGGCTTCGGTCTCTTCAAGGCCTCTCTTTAACAGATTTCTCTCCTTTTCGAGCTCGTCAGCACGTGTCCGGAGCTCTTCAAGCTCCTCAGTTGACTTTCTGAGTGCTTCAGATTGATTTTCCTCCAGCAGCCTCAGAGAGGCGATGGCTTTGTCTGCCTCCTCTGTTAGTGACTTAAACTTTTCCTCTAGTTGTTGCTTTTCAGATCCCTTCTGCTCCATGTCCGCCTCCAGGTCACCCAGCTTGGAGGCCAGAAGCGTCCCGTTTTCCTGAAGCTTGGAGATCTCTGATAAAGCCTGCTCCTGTTTCTGATGGAGATCATCCCTCTCTGTGGAGAGTTCTTTGATTCTCAGCTCCAAACTGGAAACGGTCTCCTCATAAATTAACATCTTCTCCTTCAGACTTTCTTCCATTATCTCTCTTGCCTCCTTCAGATGTTTCACCTCGTTGTCTCTTTGTATTCTCAAGTTTTCCACCTGCTTATTGTTGTCATCTCTAAGTAAAAGGATTTCTCTTTCTTTCTCCTCCAACAGCGTCTCGATTTCTTTCGTTTTCTCCTTGTTCACATTTTGCACTTCGTCTTCTTTGAGCTTCAGCAGGTGTTGTATTTTATCTCGCTCTTCGGACAGCACGGTGGCCATTTCTTTCAGATCTTGAATCGTGTTCTCCTTCATCTTCAGCTGGGAGAAGATCTCCTCGTTCTGCTTTGTCAGGTCATTCACAGACTGTTTTAAAGAGGCTTGTTCCTCTGTGGAAGTGGAAGGTTTCTGGTCTTGCATATTCTTCATCAGACTGTTTCGGTCCTCTGTAATTTCAGTCATCCTCACCAGCAGCTCATCTCTCTGTTGATTCAGCTGCTCAATCTTTTCCTGAAGCTCTCGCACTGTGTTAGCTCCCTTTTCTTTCATGGCGTTGTACTGTCGAACAAAATCTTTGGTCTTCTCACCCAGCTCTGTCTCCACACTTTGAAGTATGTCTCTCATGTGCTGGCACTCTGCTATGGCAGAGTCCCGTTCTCTGGTTAAGGTCTCACATTGGGTTTTCAGCTCCTCGTTCAGATTTGAGGACGTCTGGTCATTGGTTGACATGTCATGGGTGTTTTTTACTTCTGTTCTAGCTCCTTGTTGCTCAGGATCAAGCTTCACTACAGGTTCAGTGGAAGGGCTGTCTTTATTCATGTGCAGCTCATTGATTTTGAACTCAAGGTCTTCTTTTTCCACCTGGAACTCCTCTTTGATCTTCTCCAGCTCTGCCTCGAGCTCCCCCTTCACATTGCTCAGTAGTGTGAGCTCATCCTGCAGCATGGTGTTCCGAGACTGAAGATCGTCCAGCGCCGCTCTCAGCCTGCTGATCTCAGACGCCTCTCCGTCAGGCTGAGGTTCCGCTTGTTTGCACCCAGACAGCTCCAGCATTTTGGCGATCCCAGAAGCACGGCTGGGATCCTCATCTTCCTCTTGAACATCCTGCAGGCAGCTGTCTGCAAAAGCCAGAACGTTGTTGCCTCAAAATACCTCCAAAGTGAGAAATCCATCCGTCTAACACAGTGTACTGTGAAAGCATTTGTACCACAAACTTCGATGTATTTTATTGGGATTTATACACAAAGTTGTGCACAATTATAAAGTGGGAAGAGATACATGGGTTTCTACTTTTTATTTACAACTAAAAACCTGATAAGTGTGGTAGGATTAGTCACAGCATGATGCTGCCACCTCTTATTTTTCACCAATTATGTGTTTGAAGTCATTTGCCATGTTAGTTTTTCTGCAGCTCCCCCAGAAGTATCACGGCTACTTCTTAAATTAAAGTTTTTCTTGCCTGGCCTGTTAGCTTATTTAGACATGTTTTGGTAAGCTTACAGTTCTGACATTGTTTTTGTTGACACCTTTCCACTACTTTCTCCGTTACCTGTTTTATTGCCTTCATTATCTTTTATTTATCGCCAATGTTCTCTAATAAACCTCTGAGGCCTTCATAGAACAGCTGCATTTATGCAGAGATAAAATTTCATACAGATTTACTTATTTTAAACTCATTAAATATATCGGTCGCACTTGATTTTATTCAAGACTATCAGAATAAGGGGGTGAATGGACGTTTAGTCGTAAAAAATAAATAAATGCTGAAAATCATGTATAAATTCACTTCCATTTCACAATCATGCACCACTTTGTGTTGGTCTGTCACATGGATGAAATACATCGAAATCTGCGGCTGAAGCATAAAAAAAATCTTTTTTTTGTTACTACATTGAAATTCTCAAAGTAGAATAGTTCAAGAGCTACGCCAATTTTTCCAAGGCTGTATTTATGCATATTCCTCCTCAGATAAATTCAACCAAACACAGAAAACACTAACTTCAACTCTGTTGTACCTTTTAAAGCAAGCTGCTCAGTCAGCTCCTCCGTGAGCAACATGAGACGATCCCTCTCGATCTCCCAATCTTCCTCCAGAGCTCTCATTTCCTCCTCATGCTGGAGAGCCTTCTGAGAGAGGTCCTCCTTCAGATTCTCCACCTCCTGCTGGGCTTCCGTCAACTCCCTTTGGTAGTTCTCCTCCAACTGAGCAACCTCCTCGGACCTTTTGTCTTGGAATGCCTTCATTTCAGCTCGAAGAGTCTCCAGTTGAGCTTCTAAGGAATGTCTGACTTCTTCTACACTCTCTTTAGCACTGGCATATTCTGCTCTGCGCTCCTTCTCTCTTTCGCTCTCCCTTTCTCTGTCATGTTCCTCTCGCTCTTGGAGTAATTTCTGGAAATGAGACACTTCTTCCAGGTGTTTGTTTCTGGATTCCTCAATGCTGCACTCTAGGGCTTTGATTTTTCTTAGGTGGTCTTCAATGACACACTCATGTTCACTCTGTAGCACTCCAAGATCCACCTGAAAGAAAAACCACACAAAAAAACAATAACACCTATGACAATCTGGCTTCATTGCAGACATAAAAATGCAGAAAATTTTCCAGAATTGTAAATTGTGTGATATTTAACCTTGGCTTGTTGTTTAGTTCTCTCTAGCTCTTTACGTGAGAGTGTAAGAGATTGCTGAGTTTCAGCTTTCTCCAGCAGCAAAACATCCATCCTTTCAGACAGCTCCTGAAGTAACAAATAGCATAAAGTTATAAAATGTAAACATACAGGTATTTACTTTAACAGCAGGTCTGGAGATACAGACACGAACCTGAATTAACAAGGCATCATCTGAACTTTTGTCAGTACTTTTGGATTGTTGCCTGAGGGATTCAACTTCTTTCTCCAAATCTGGAGAGACAAATAAAGTCATGTCTTGAATATAGTTTTTGATCGCTACAGCCAGATCATGAATTTAATATCTACCTGCACATTTGGTCTTCATCTTTTGCATGGCGGCTATCTGTTTTTTGGCATATTTGATGAGGTCATCTTTGGACAGTGTGTCCAGCTGCGAAGACAGAATGAAGAAAAAAAGAAGAAAGCTAATCGTATTTAAAAGGGGGAAAAAAAATAATTCTGACACTTTCACACAATGATTCTCAATATGTTGGCCACTGAAGATCTTAAAGGCTGTAAGTGCTCATCAGTCTTTGCACAACTAAAGCTAGAGAACAAACTTTGGTGTGTAAAAAAAGTACAATTGTCAAAACAACGGTTTTAGATTCTTTATTTAGACTAAGCATTGTAACCATTATTGCTTTAAAAATCTATTAAAGTTGAAAAAGGCATCCTAAAAACGCAACACCTGTAAACATCAGATTCCAAGCAGGCACACCATCACTAAATGTAAATACATTGGTTTCAGTGTTTCTAGAAGTTTGAGGAATGCCTTATTTCACTGTGTTATTGCAATCAAAGCCCTTATTATCATTATGTGTTTTTTGCAAACACAACACGTTTTTTAGGGTTAAACAAGAAGTCATACTGGAAATCATAACTAGCACAAATTCTAAGTAACTGCTACTAACCAATACGGTAAGGTGATGGAACAACCAAATCATCTGCATAAATCACAACCAGAAAGATTTTCAAATCTGTATTCAACATTGTTACGGCCCTTGCAATTTTATTTTTTATTTTTTACAAAAATGTATTACATTATATTATTGTTTTTATTTAGAACAGTGAATCAATCACTTGACATAACCTGCATTTGTTAATTTTATTTTGTGCAAAAATACAGATTAAAAACTAGCTGCATTTTGCAGTTCTTAAGTCCTTTTTGCACAGACTAACAATATTCAACACAAATACACTGATGGTCAGAATCTAATACTCCTGCACTTTAAATAAAGGTAACGTGCAGTAGCATTCTTTCAGTCAGCTGACTGGCAGTGTGCAACAACAGGTCATTTCCCCATATCTTTAGACATGACCAAGTATCTTCACATGAAGATACGTATGGAACAGTGAAGTACACAAACGTGACACAGTCAGTGAGCTTCATTTAAACTCTCAAGAATTAAGTTAAGTGCAAACATAGAAAGTTGTGACGCACCTTTGACTTGGGGGCACCTGCTTGGGATGGAGTCCCAGCCTCAGCTGCAGTACAACCAGGATCCTTTTTTAAAAGAAAAGTAAAGGAAATTACACTTTTTCAAACACACACACACACACACAAATCCTTGGAGTTATAATCTAACTGTTATTAATTCGTAATAAAAGATCCAAATATTACAGGTGCAGAAGAATAAACAAAAAACAACATTCTCTTCAACCAAACCCCCACAATAATGTAATTTCTGTTTACATTCACAGAAAACTTGTAAATACCATTTTTTAATTGACTTTTATTCAAGATAACTGTATTAACTAAAACGAGCCTGAGTTGTGGTATCTGTTTAACTTCAATATGCTCCACAACAACTAGTCAGTTTAGCTGAAGCTAACAGCTCGACATTGAACACTTTACCTCCATCTCTTTCGCTTCCGCTCACTCCTCAGTCACAGAAGGAGACAGCGGGTACTTACAAGAAGTACTTCAATCAATGTCTGAAATTACTATAGACTGTGTACGGATTTAACACAGTGGCATTGTATCTGTTTTGGTGCTAAGATACGAGACTAAAGCTAAAACTCGCTTCCGCAATCGTCAACCGGCTGACGTCAGGAATAATTTACGTCACGTGATGAAGAGGGGTGTGGGCAGAAGTTTTTTCGTCACAATATGCATTTTGATTACTTCTGTTTGAATTTACATCGCTCAGATTGAATCTGTAATGCTCAAATTGAAAAAAAAAATGCTTTTAAAAACGGAATCTGAATTAGTGTAATCTGAAATCCAATTTTTAGTTTAGAAATGATTCTCACTAAATTGAAATTGAATGTTACAGTTTTAAAGCAAATAAATTCATTTTCAAAATATATTTCATCCGATTGCAAATTCAGCTCTCACAATTTCAGTTACACTTCTCACCATTCATTTTCAGTTCTACAATTCAAATTTAGTTTTTTGTGTCAGACAGCAGGCTCTTTGAGAAGTAATCAATTCAAAATTCAATTCAAAATAAAAAATACTTTATTGATCCCAATGGGAAATTAAGTGTTGGTATAGCTCATATAAAGAATTATTTAAGAAGTTGTTGTAGATGATGATGGCTGTGGGCAGGAAGGATTTCCTGTAGCGGTCTGTGTTGCAGCGAAACTGAAGAAGCCTCCGACTGAAGACACTCTGTTGTATGATAATCTCATGAAGAGGATGCTCAGGGTTGTCCATCATTTTTTTGCTTTTATGAAGAATCCTTATTTGCATCATCATCTCATCAATCAAGCGCAGAGTAGAACTATGCTGTACTTCAGCCAACCTGGTTCTGCCATAGACTGTAGCCTATATAAAGAGTTCTGCCCATCGCGGAGATCTAAATTCTAAATTGCGTCCCTAAACAATGTAAATAATACATAAATACAATTTTTAAAATTCAATTCATACCTTTATTTTTTTAAATCAATTTACAAATTAAATTCAAAATAGTTAATTGATCCCAAAGAGAAATTACATGTTGTTGTTCCTCATATCTTCCAAGTTTCTTAAAATAGCTTTTGGAGAGGCTGATGGCTGTGGACAGGATGAATCTTCTCTGAATAAGCCCCTCTGTTGTTGTAAAGTATTCTCATTAACAGGATGCTCAGGGTTGTCCACGATTTTATGAAGAATCCTTCTTTGCACAATGTCCCTAGCTCTGATGCTGCAGCCCCAGCAGATGATGCTAATTTTCATCATGGGTACACATCGACTGTGAGAGATGAAATCTAAAATAAATAAATAAATAAATATGGAAATACTATTGTATGATTGTTAAATAATTTAGCATTTTATTGCATGTACTAAGTATTTGAGATGTAAGAAAAATTGAACTATTTGGTACAGAAACTTTTGTTTATTATTAAAGGTCAGAGATTTCCTGTAGATCTTGACAAGTTGTACACGCTGCAGCAGGGATTTTGGGTCTCCATACAGATCTTCTTCAGATCTTTCAGGTATCTTGGCTGTTGCCTGGCAACATGGAGTTTCAGCTTTCTCCAAAGATTTCTCCATGTCTAAAGACTAGCTAAGCCACTCTAGGACCTTGAAATACTTTTTTCAGAGCCACTCCTTGGTTATCCTGGCTGTGTATCTCTTGTCATTGTGATGCTGGAAGACCAAGCCATGACCCATTTTCAATACTCTTACTGAGGGAAGGAGGTTGTTGCCCACAATCTCACCATACATGGCCCCATCCATCCTCTCCTCAGTACAATGCAAGTCGTCCGGTCTCCTTTGCAGAAAAGCTATCTCAAAGCATGATGTTTCCACCCCAATGCTTCATGATTGAGACTGTGTTCTTGGGATTGTACTCATCCTTCTTCTTCCTCCAAACATGGCGACTTGAGTTGATACCAAAAACGCTTATTTTGGTCTCATCTGACCACATGACCTTCTACCAGGCCTCTTGTGGATTTTCCAGGCAGGCCTGGACATGTGCAGGTTTGAGCGGGGGACCTGTCGCGCTGCAGGATATTAACCCATGACAGTGTAGTGTGTACTAAAAGGTCAAAGCGATCTTCACCTTACTGACCAGGTCCTCCTGTGTAGTTCTGGGCTGATCCTTCACCTTTCTCATGATCATTGATTCTCCACGAGCCGAGATTCCCAGTCCCTAAGGAGATTAATAGTCATCTTCAAATTTTCCATTTCTAATAACTGCACCAACAATTCTTGCCTTTGAACTGAGATGTTTAACTGTGGCTCTTGTAGCTCATTCCAGGCTTGTGCAGGTCTACAAAATGACTTATACTCACAACAAATTCAAACAGGTCCAATTATTAATACAAGTAATGTGTGGAGGATAGGAGAGCTTCTTGAAGACAAAACAACAGGTCTATGATAATCAGAATACTTGCTGCTTGGTGATCAAATACTTAATTCATGCAAAAAATACAAATTAATTATTTACAAATTTACAAATGTGATTTTCTGGATTTTTTTTTTTTTTGGTCTCTCTGTCTCTCATAGTTGAGGTGAACCTAAGATGACCCTCTTCATTCTTTGTAATCGGGAAAACCTGAACAATCAGCTGTGTATGTAATACTTATTTAACCCAATGTATATATTGTATGTATTTCTGTTGTTTGTGATGGACTAGCGCACTGTCCATAGTGTACTATGGCTCTCGCCCAATGACTGCTGGATGGATGGATGGATGGATGGATGGATATTTCTGTTGTATTTACAGTGGGGCAAAAAAGTACTTAGAAGCCACCAATTTATGCAAGTTTTCCCACTTAAAAAGATGAGAATGGTCTGTAATTTTCATCATAGGTACACTTCAACTTGTGTAAAGCACCATCTTAATTCGAGGACCTGAGTGGTCTGGGGTTGGTATAGTAACAGTATATCTTCAACATACGTGGCTACTAAGCCATTCAATGATTTATAAACTAGTAAAAGTATTTTGAAGTCTATTCTCTGAGCTACAGGTACCCAGTATAAGGACTTTAGAACTGGGGTGATGTGCTCTACTTTCCTGGTTCTAGTGAGGATGCGAGCATTCATTTTCAATTTTTATATTTCATGTCTGTTTAGTGTATGTATTTTATGATATTAAATAAGTAAATGAGATTTAAAAAAGGAAAGAACAACAACTAAAAACTGTTCTACCATCCAAATACTTTTTCCTGACACTGTCAATAGAAGCTTGTAATGTGAAAAAAAAAATGTGGGAAAAGTTTGAATGGAAGTATTAAGGCTTTTGCAAAGCCCTGCAAGTTATTTCATTTGTACCAGAACATTGAGCATTACACTCTCTTTACAGTCTGAGCAGCTTGAGAAATACAATTAGTTGCCATGGTCAGACATAAAACATGTCAGGAGGAAAGTAAGAAGTAATGAAATATGAGAAAGGAGACATTGAGAAAGAATTGAGCTTGTATTTTTGCCAATCTGAGGTCATGCTTAAGAAAATCTGCCCAGTGCTGTGTCCTGCAACCATGGGGTTGTTTTGGGATCCTATAGAGAGGGGAGGATATTTGCCCTCACCCTGACATCAGGGCTGTCATGAACTCAGTGAAGCTTCTGTATTCTCATCACGCTGAGTTTTATCTGTTGAATATGGAGAGCGTCTGTTTTGACACAAGTGACGGAGGCGCCGACGGGGGCAACTTAGCTTGATGCCTCTTATGCTGACAAGGCTGGCATGCTGTGAGCAGAGGGCCAAAGGCTCAGCTGACTCCCTGTCTCATCTGGAAGAAACCCGCTTGGGTCAAACACACCCATCCATCAACAGCCCCTCCCTCGTTTTCTTCTCGGGCATCCAGGAGTATTTTGCTGCCATTTTTCTCCCCCCACTCATGGCCGTCAGTCAGGGACGGCTTTGCAGTAACATAACTGACACTGGCTGGCGTTCGAGGAGTAATGAATGGCCTGGCTGGGTCCATCAAGAGGAGCAACAGACGCACTTTCATGCCCCTGCCTTTCTTTATTTCTATCTCTCTCGCTTTCTTCTGTTAGTTTAGTCTTAACAAAAACCACATTTCAAACCAACATGAAGAGCAAGCTACATTCATCTTTTGCTCCTACTGTCTCTAACCTCATCTCTCTTGATTTAATCCCTTCTCTCACACATGAGGCGAAACACTTGAGACTTTTCAAAACTATGTTTAGTTTTGAAAAAGGTGACATTCATCGACTTTCATAAAATGCCAATGCAGAAGCAGTTTATTATTTAATTAGTCATTTTTGTGGGTATTGAGGAAAGAAAGTCAAACTAGTGTCTATAGCCACAGGTTTAGACATCCACATTCAACCAAAAGTCAATAACATTTAGGATACCCACTGCTAGTTCTTCATTGCCTTTATTGTCATCCTAACCACACAGTTCTGGTCAGAAGTTTGCATGCACCAACCAGAGGCATGAATGTCATATTTGGGATTTTCAATTATAAATTTGAACCATTTAAGTGAACTGTACTAAGTACTAAAAACAAATTCAATAAATGAAATAAACTGTTATGTTTTGTTGTTACTGGGGACTCAACACAGACAGGAGGCAGGCGGAATGATTTATTAAAAGAATGAAAAGAAGATTTATGGACTGAAATGCAGAGAATAACACAGGAGGAACCATGAACCCAAATGATTAATAGTGCCAGAACAGCATACACCAGAAGAAACAAAGAGTGGAAGGAAACCAGAGGATTAAATAGTAAAAAGCAGCATTTAGTGTTAGGTCAACTTTAACCCCCTCAGGAAAATTAATTGGGAGAGGGTCCTCTTCAACCTCCTCTAGAAACACGGGGACAGAAGGTGAGGCAGGTGTTGATTAAAAACTGAGTTGAAGCGCCGAAAACTTGAGGACAGGAAGGGGTTTTGAAGACTCAAAAGCAGGTCAGCGCTGTGAGCAGGGGAATAGCAGCGGACTATGATGGCGATAACAATGATTCTGATTTTGTTCTCTTGAAGATGGAGATATTAGAGGCTGCTCTAGAGGAGACTCTGGAGACATTTGAGCTGAAGGCTTTGAAGATGTAGGAGGTGAACACCCTGAAGACGATGGGGGGGAAGACTCTTGAGACAGTTCAAGTAATGATGTCGCAAAAGAGAACAATTATTTTGGTGAGATACTGAGCACTAAAAAGGAAGATGGAAAAGAAGACAGCGAGGCAGCTGATGTTGGTTCAGAGGATGGATATGGGGATGAAAAAAGATTAGAGTGAAGATGGTAACACTAGTGGTGACTGTGCTGGTTCGGCTAACAAAACAAAGGAGAGGTTGAGGCTGACACTGGAGATGAAGGAGGAGCTGCTGTGAAATACACTACGGACCAGTATCAACAAAATCTCAGAGTATGATGGTGCCACCACCATTCTTAGCAATACAAAAGTATAATGTTCTATAATTTAAAAGCTTCTGCTTGACTTTCCAAAACATACTTCTTTTCACTGTGGACAAATAGCTCAGTCTTTATCTAGTCACATCAGAAAGCTCAATGTAGATGAATTTATGTATAGACCAAAGACTGTATGCATCTTTTTAGATAAAGTTCAAGAAAATCCACATTAATTTCAAAATTGTGTTCCGATTCGTATGCATATTGCATTTTTCCACTCAGAAAAAAGAATAGCTTAGATAGCTATGAATTCAGAAAGATTTTGCAGAGTTGATTAATTTAGGTCAAATCAACGTCTTATGGCATTTAACAATTTACACCACTTCTTACCTTTTTTCTTTGCGAGTTTGTCACAAGAGGGGAAAGCTTTCACATTGAAGAAAATAATTGGATTTTTTTTAACAATTAAAAAAAAAACATTTTTATAAAACAACTTGAATATGACAAATGCTCTTTTAATACAAGCATTCTATTCAGACCTATTGACTGTTCAATTTTTGTAAATCATCCACATTGATCAACAAGTGTACATGCACAGAATTAAAGATTACAAAAAAATCTGGCCACATTTAGGACTCCCTGTCTTCTCTGTCTTTGATTACACTTCTGTACTTCAGTCCTACAAGCCAATCAGGGAAAGGTGACTTTGGGTGAAGCAAAGAGGAGTTGTTGTGTCAGGGACTCCTGCCGTGTGATTGAAGCCTCTCGGTGGGGGCCAGCAGAAGACAAGAAAACTGTTGTTAATTATTTGTCTCTGAAAATCCTTTAGTATTGAGTTCGGTGCTAAAATCTTATTCAAAATCAACTTATGATTGATAGTGAGCTCTGAATATATTACTGAATGTATTTAACCAAGCTTGCAAGCAACAATGCTAACCTCAAACAAGAATACCCCATTGTCTAGCTTTTACAGTTCTGGATTTTAGTATTTCTACAGGTTAAAATATTACAAGCATGTCTTTATTTCATCTTCCTACTTTAGAAAATTGATTTGCATATGAGCTATTCTAATAATAATGTCCTTTTTACTCTGCACTTACACCCCTTTACTCCATATTCCATTCATTGGGTCCTGCATTTGTTTCCTCTCTGACATTTTACCTGTGTAGACTGGCAACGCCATTAATAGGTTTGACATTTTAACATATAACGTTGACATTTAAATATATTAATGTGGAAACTGAACGTATCTGATTGTTCCTTTCACTGCAGATGCCGTGAGCAAGGGGTCTCTAATAAATGACTGTAGCTTTTGCTCCTGAAAGATGACAAAATACGTCATTATGTTCTGAGCTGCTGTTAATAATGTGTTTACATGTTAAGGTTAATAGTTAAGTCTGAGTGTCAGTTTCCCAAATATAGCTACTTTGTCAGTGGTTGGGCAGAGTTAATCAAAAACAAGCTCTATGAAAGAGTGACATATATCTGCTTTTTATGAGCATTTACACATGAATCAAGCTATTTGGATGTTCACTGTAGTTATTCCTGTGTATTTACAGCTCTTGTATAAAATATATATAAAAAATTGATATTTAAGATGGAGATAAATACCATGTTCATTATAGTTAGTATTTAAAGATCAAACTAATAGTTCATCTTTCTTGATTCAATTACCTTTTCAGTAAATTTGTTTCTATAACACATTTTAAAGTGCTTTTGCTTGTTTTGAAGAACTGACAATGATATTAGAGAAATCATTATATGTATTTGATTTTATGCCTTGTATGCGAATGTTTGCCTTTTCACTGGTGGTTTTGAGGATGCTAGTATATTATTTATGATTTCAGGGCAGCACACTGTTAGCCCTCTGATCTGATTAACACACTACATAGTTGACCTTTGATTTCTCCCAAGATCTTACTCTAAGAGTGTCCTGATATTTTACACCAGAAGACACTCAGTCTATCACAAAAACAATTATGGACAAATCAAATGCCTTTGTACACATTTCAGTTCAGCTTAAGCCTTCATCAATTTCCACCTTTTATGTATCTTTCAGTATTTTGGTTTAGAGTTTTATGTAGAGAAAAAGTACAGGCGTGAAGAAAATACAACCTCTGTTATTCTTTCAGCTTTAAGGTTTTACATACAGTATCAGGACATAACAATAAGCATCTGCTCTGTTCCCAAAATCATGAAGGCAAAAGACTGGTCATTAATTTGTGAACTTAAGCGCAATCTGCGGGACGAAGATGATGATTAAAGGTTCAACAAAAACAAAATCAAAGTTTTGGAGTAACCTATAGTCAAAGACTAGATGCTGGGGTGAGATATTAAATTGATCATTCATGCTCAAAAAGCCTCCAATGTGGCTGAATTAAAATAACTCTGCAAAGAGTGGGCCAAAATTCATCCACTGGTGGTCTTGACGATGTGGGTATATCATTTAAAATCACTGAGTCATCATTCAATTAAATTCAAAAATACTTTATTGATCCCACAGGAAAATTAAGTGTTGTTGTACCTCGTGCTACTCAAGTTTCTTCAAGTAGTTGTTGTAAACGCTGATGGCCGTGACTAGGAAGGATCTCCTTTAGTGGTCTGTGTTACAGCAAAACTGAAGAAGCCTCAGACTGAAGACACTGTTGTTGTGTGATATGCTAATGAAGAGGATGCTCAGAGTTGTCCATCACGCTCCTGATTTTTATGATGAAAGCATTTTTGCATCATCATCTCCAGAGGTTCCACAGCTGTCCTTAGAACAAGAACCAGCCTTCTTTATCAGGTTGCTGCAAACCTTGAAGGACTTAAGCTTCCTCAGGAAGTAGTCTGCTCTGTCCCTTCTTGTAGACGGCTTAAGAGGTGCTGAAGAATCTCACAGAGCTGCTCTGCACAGGCCTTTGGGAATCTGGGGCTGACACCATCTAGACCTGCAGCCTTGTCCCGGTTCAGTCAATTAGCTGCCTCTTCACCTGACTTCTTGAGACAGACAAGCGGGAGGAAAAGGGAGCAGTAGCATCTCCTAACTTGGTTGAAGGCAAATTTGTGGAAGCAGAAGTGTCCATAATTGAGGTGGAAGACAACACATCTGAGGTGTGACATGAAAGCCATCTATCAGATAGGCCTCTGATCTGACCTTTGAGTTCTCCCACGGTGATGTACAAACAATACAAAAGGCTCCTTGCCAGTTATTGTATAAGAAGGTGGAAAGACACCAGTAAGGACTTTATCACGGAGTGGACACTCGAGCACAATTTAAGTTAGATTGCTACAGATGTTTGGCCAATATGTTTCGAGAAAAAACAAACAGCATGTCAGCACAGTCATCTCAAACCAACTGTCAAAGAATCCAGGTGTTTCAAATTCCAGACTTCAACCTGATTAAAACGGTGTGGTGGAGCATTGGAGGATTTTCCTCTACAAGAATGTGAGAGACTACAACCACACAGAAAACAACTAATTCCTGTTTTCACTGCTAAAGATGGTCCTACAAGCAATTGAATCATGGGGTGTTTATAGTTTTTCTGAAATTAATTCACCATTTTGGTTTCTTTATCGTTTAATAAATCATGACAAAAACCTTATGGCTGAAAAAGGGTGTACAATTATTTTACCCTGAGTGCATGCCTTGTTTCACTTGTGCCGTGGAACAGCTGAAGAGGCGGTTTAAGAAGAGAGTATCGAAGAAGTAGCCGTTTCTTCTTCCGTTCCTGTGGGCTGTCTGTGTTGCTTTATAAATAGTGTGGTGTCTCAGCAGGAGAACAGCGCTTCATCAAGGAGGATGGAGAAAACCTGCATCCTTCGCAAAAACACCAGTGCTGAGCTTTGATTGCAACTGTCTTCTCTTCCTCATTCCTGTTGCCATGAATGAACCTTCTCTGCAGCGTGCCTACAATACATTTTCAGCATCCTGATCAAATGCTGCATTCACTAATTTGTTTCCTCTATTAACAAAGTTGAAATCTCCTACCCAAGTATTACTCAGAGCTGGAGATGCACAGTCTAATCTACGAGAAAAAGAAAAAAAACACACAGGAAGTTAACTCTGCCTTGCAAAAGTATTCATAGCCCTTCAACGTTTTTATATTTCATCAGGTTACAACCACATACCTCAATGTATTTAATTGACATTTTATGTGATAGGCCAACCCAAAGTAGTACAAAAGTGTGAGGTGAGAAGAAAATGACGCATGGTTTTTCATTTTTTTAAAGGAAAATCTGAAAACTTTGGCCTGTATGTGTTTGTGAGTCATTTCATTGCAGAATTGCAATTTGCTGCAAATACAGTTGCACGTTTTTTGGGGTACGTACTGCACCAACTTTGCACATTTAGAGGCTGAAGTTTTTGACAGTTCTGAGTGAAAAATAACGTTCAGATAGATGGATGGAGGCTATCTGTGAACATCAATTTTCAAGTCTTGCTGATGATTCTGAAATAGATTTCGGTCTGGACTTTGACTTTGCTATTCTAAACACATAAATATTGATCTAGATCATTCCATTGCATATCTGGCTGTAGGTTTAGGTTCCTGCTGAAAGCCTTAGGTGTTTTCTTCCAGAATTGCTCTTTATTTACCTACACGCATCTTGCCGTCAACCGACCAGGTTCCAAGTCCCTGCTGAAGAAAAGCATCCACACACCCTTTATGCTTCACCATGGCGAGGTTATGCTCAGGGTGACGTGCAACCATTTGTACATGTAGTCCAGAAAGTAAAGTTTGGTCTCATCTGAACAGAGCACCTATATGGTTTGTGGCAAAGTCAAAACATGATTTACAGGTTTCTGTCTACTACAGTACAACTCATAGTTGTAAGTCAACAAATCCTCTCAGCTGAGCTATGGATCCCTGCAGTGACCATGGGGCTCCTGGCTGCTTCTCTGATCAAGGCCGTGCTCGTCCACCCTGTCTGTGGATTGTGGTCTTTTGGTAGGTTTGCAGATGTGCCAATCCTTTTAGCAGAAGAAAGAGTATTGCACGTACTGTAGTTGTGCTGTATTTCATTTAAGGGTATCAGATTACAGGGGAGCTAAATACAAATACAAGTGGCACTTTTTTGAGATCGTTGTTTTAAAAATGTATGCGTAGTTCAACTTCCACTTCCCACATATGTGTTGGTCCATTATATAAAATCCCAATAAAATACAGCAAAGTTTGTGATGTGACAACAGATACAAATGTTCAAGAGGTGTGAATACTTTAGCATGGTGCTTTTTGTTTTTCCATTTCACCATAATTATTGTTTTGTTGCAAGATTTCTGGCAGTCAGGGAAAAAAGCTTTCTAGTTATTGGTTCTACCTGCAAAGAGTCCACAGTATTTTCCCTTGGCTTGGTCATGTGCATGCTGGTTTAAGTTTTAACTCAGAACATTGAAGCCATACTCTAGTCAAATTACGTGCACACAAATAAATATGCTGTTGAAAAATTTCAATCAGAGAGAGGTCATTACTGGTACTGGTATTTATCAGTGTCAGTAGGCAGTATATTACTCTGTTTCACAGCCACTATGATATTTAATGTACATATTCACGCAGCCCTGAAATGTCAGCCTTGTTTCATGGAGGGCCCTCTTAAAGATATAGAGCAAAACACTAACATACACACACGATCACACACTCATGCATATATGCAGCCTGTCAGTGCTGATTTCAGTAGCAACAGTGGAGCTATAATGCAGTGGCTGACGACTCAGAAAGACACGAGGCAACTGGATTCACCAGCGACAGCTGTTCGCAAAGTGTGATTGAAATACTGCCTACGCTCACTGTCTTCCTCTCATGTTTGCCTTCTCGCCATCTTCTCTCTCCTTTTTTTCTTCTTGTCATTGATCTCCAGCCAGGTGGAGCTGTGGCCAGAACCCATTGGTCTGTCACTCTCTGCATGTGTGGGGGTGGGGTTAAGAGAAAGACTCTCAACTTTCACTGAATGAATTTCATCTGCACTCCTTAGTTTTAATCACAGTAATGGAAGTGCTGGCCAAGCCCCATCTTAGACCTGCTCTCTAGCACACACACACCACCACAGCACTGTGAATGCAAAGTTTGTGGTATATTGCACAGACTCAGCATTTGCTGTAAACTGGAAAAATTAGTTCTGACTCAGCGATAGGATAATTGCTCTGCTGTCATTTTTAGTCTTTACTTAGGCTAACAATGAAAATGTAAAAGAGATCGCGTGGCACACAATCATTATCCTTTTGGTAAAATGCCCTTAACCTACACTACTCTCATGCCTATACATACACATATATGATTGTGTTTGTTTTGAATTCATTTGGAGTAATGGTTAAATCCTACTGGGAATCCCCATTGATAAACTGATAAACTTTTTGAGTCCCTTTAGGTAAACAGAGCCAACCAATGTTACTGTCTGAGGTATAGAGCAACAAAGTGCACTCAATTGCACCACCTCTGACAAGCTAACTAAAAGACAACCCCCACACTTTTCCACTAGTTACAGGAAAGACAAATTCAGCGGTTGGTAAATATAACATTTTACACAAAACTTGGACGGTTCCCAGTCTGTTGTGGCAGATGGCAATCCACACTAAGACTGGTTCCACTAGAGGTTTCTTCCTGCTAAAAGCTTGGCTTTCCTTTCTACTGTTGTTACAGGCTTGCTTAGCATGAAGAATTGCTGCAAGGTAAACGACTCAATGTAATTAACTGTCCACCGTTGCCACATGTTCATTTACAAGGAAGAAATGCTCCAAAATCAGGGAATCAGTGCAATTAGCTTGGTTTCCCCTAGTTTAACCATTTGGCAGAATAAAGCATAACTCGACTGCATTCATAATGAGGATCAAATTGGAATGTATGTAACTGAACTTGAAAATATCTACTTGGTTGGATAGAACTGGCACAATATAAAGAAACTGATTTGAACTGAGCAGAGTTTAATTGACAGAAATAGCGTAGAAACGAGAAACGTGCCACCTTTGAAGAAACCACAAGGAAAGCAGCAACAGCCAAATACCTGCAATGAGTAAGACAATTTTTGAGAAGTCTGGTTAATGGCAAGAACAAGGTCTGGGCAATCAACAGCTATGCCTTACCAGTTATCAGATACCTGGGCTGGGATGATAAATTGGCCAAAGTAGAACATTCAGGCCACAGCTGTAAAAAGCCAATTATTCTGTTTTAAATTAAACAAATTAGATCCAGTTTTTTCACATTTGAGTTTTACATTTTTGCGTAAATACCAATATAATGAGCTTTGTACATTTGTGAAGACCATTGTGAATCATTTCTGTAATGTTAGGAATTGACCACAAAATGATATATATTTTTCCACAGGTGAAAAGTGAACGTTTTCGAAGTTTTCAAAAACTATTGAGGAACTTGCGAACATTTTTACATAAAAGCTATGTGTCTAGGGACTGTATCACATAACATTTAGCTGCTCAACACCTGTATGGGTACACATTTGCAATGATCTCCAATTATTATGAATGAATGAATGTATTCATTAGAAACAGAAATGTTCAATTCTGTCAGCCTCTGAGGAACTTATATTCAATGCATTTCAGCCCCACAAATGTTTTGTCTCTGCAAAATAATCATTTGCCTTTTTTTTTAAACAACAAAGCCTGCTTCAGCATCAACATGCAGCCTCAGTATTTCGAAGAGTTTCTGTTTGAGACGATTGGTGCGAGGATATTGCATGTCATGGCCATGATATGAAGTGCTCTTTAGTTACAGTTCTGCTACATTTAACAACACCCTGGAGAACCACTCTTGTTTTAGCTATTGAGCATCAACTGCCACTGTCTGAAAACTGGCCTGAATGGTAAGCACACCATTAGTGGAATTAGAGCAGCTTCAGAGTGCTGCAAATAGAGGTGAATAATCTAGAGTAGTTAATGAATACCAACTGGTAATCCATCAGAGACACTTTTAGTGGGAAACACCATGTGGATATAACTTTACATGAGATTTTCTTAACTTTGCCATAAAGTCACTGCAATATGCTACATTTCTACCCTTGATAACGTTGTTATTATACAGGCTATGCTTGATACTCATTTTCATAACCATTTTCTGCAAGTTTGCCATGTGCCTACTTGGCACAAATGCCTCTGTGGAAAGCATTTTTTCTCTTACGAATGACACTTGGACCAACGAGAGAAATCGTTTGGGATTGGACACTTTGAAGGCACTGTTCGATGAACTTTGATTACAGTCAGTTGCTCTGACTTTATGCCAGACTTGTTGACAAACACAAAAAGATCCACTCAAACATGAAATACTCTTAAAGAGTCACTAATATTAGGGGAGAACAGTAACACTGTTATTTCTGTGAAATTGTTTTATGTGTCTAAACAACTTGAGGTCAGTGAAATACTTTGTTTTACTGTTCCCAAAAAGGACTACTTTTAATATTGCCCAGTTAAATGTGTTTCAGAAATACAGCATTGTTTTGATAAAAAATGTTGCACTAAATAGACTACAAAAGAATTTCCTTATTTTGAATATAGATGTTCAAATATTACTACTGTTGCTCTTTCTACAATAAAAAGCTGATATTTCAACCTTTCAGTTTTGGTCAAATTGAGGTGTCCCAGTTTTTAGGTTTGAAAATATAGTCACCCTAATCTTAAAACAACACTTGTCAATCCTCATTTACAAAAAAATGATGGCTTTGTGCATTATGTAGCTAAATAAAGATACTTTATAATACTTTGATTTAATTTCCTCAGCATTTGTGTTTAAATGCAAGGTGCTAGCAAAGCAACTAGCTACAGTAGCATTAATTTTAGTTTGCAAATTAGGCTTAGTTTGGCAAAAAACCGACTCTTTGACTGGTGCACTGTTTGTCACAAATTGTTGCCTATATGGTTTGGTCTTTGACAAGATTTCCAGCAATTGTTAGCCAAAACTCTTTCAAAAAAAGGAGAATGCTAACATAAGTTGCAATTAAAACTTTGTGAGAAATAGATTTCTGAAGGAAATTTCTGAAGGAAATTTCTGAAGGAAATTTAAAAGGTTTTCAGTGGCAGATTTACGTTGGATTGTGGACATAAGACTTGTTGTGGACTAACTATTTTATTGGGATATATTAATTGGACTCTTGTTGGAATAAAAATACATTAGAGATGGCTCTATTCCATCAATGAACTATGAGTTGGACATTTTGCATTTCTGCTTGGTTTAACAAAAGCATTTACTCTCAATAGTTATCACTGTATCCTTGATTTACATACATTTTTGGGATCCCAAGAATCTTAGCTTTTAAATTATGTATATTTTGTAGGTCTATAGGCACATAGAAAGGGTACCTAAAAAAAAAGCATAACATTGTTATGCCCACCCACGGGACAGAAGAACACAAATTATTGAAAGCCAAATTGAGCCCTTTTTCTATCTGCAATGCAATTAATCCCTGATTCCATGAGGAAATGTCAGCTATCCTTTGTCATTGCATTTTTACTGGGACAGTATTGCACAGATATGTCTATTGAGAGATATTTGTTTGCTGGTAGAGCTGGGTAACAACTAGACGAGTAAAAACACAGCCTGTAATGGACATTTTGAGTCATTACTCAACCTGGCAGGTCTTTTAGCATGTTCTTCTACTTTTTGGTGCTCTGTGACCACATCTCTAAAAAAATTCCTATATTCTTCCATATAAGATTTTCCCTTTTGTGTGATGATCATGATGAACTGTTGTGTGCGGCCCAAATCCAATCCAGCAAGACCCAGACATCAATAATATATTAGAGCAGCCGTTTGCAGCCCAAAGATATCAGTATTGATCTCCTATTTAGATTCAGCTTGTTTGGACTTGGAGACAAATAGCCTCTCCGCTTTGCTCAAAGAACCCATTTAATTTAGACAGAAAACGTTACGTTACAGTAGAACTGCCTCTCCAGTGCTACTGTCATTTGAAAAATCTGCTATATGTCACCAGGGCAAAAACAATGTTTCAACATCTGTTGTTTTCCCCCAGCCCTCAAACATAACTTTTATTATATTTTGTTTTATTGACTGACTTGATAGGTTTGATTACAGACGGAAATGCATGACCTGTCCATGTTCAGCAAATGTTTAAAGATGTAAACATTTTGCAAGTGATCATTATCTTTCTTTTGGAACTTTGGGGAATTTGACAAAAAGCAGCAAATATTGTTGAAAATGTCTTAATTTTGGATTTTCCATTTTTAAAAGTACAGGCTCACATGTTTAAATTTAAGGTTGCTGGAGAACATCGTGAGAGGAAAATGTTGATGCTCAGGTGTATTCTTGCTGTCTTTCTATAATGTAGACTTGCTTAAGTCTTTCACTGAGCAAATTTCAAAGGGTTCTTTTCCCCCAGTTCACTTTCTTTGCTGAACTGATCTGTCTTTGTATAAATACAAAATAACGATGTGTTTCATTTGCTCTTGAACGTTTGTATTTACGAGTTACAAGTTAGAAAAATAAACCAAATACCCACTGATGTCAGAATTCAGATTTGGAAAATTATACTGTAGGTCCTTGATTAACCCCAAGTTTAAAAACCAGTATGGCTGCTGCATATGCAAAAGTTTCATTAATCTTTCTGTTTACACTTGGAGGAGTTTTATCTCAGTAAGACAAATAGAACTTCATGAGGTCAAAGAGTTATAATCACTTTACTCAGTAGCTTAGCAAACCCACTGGTTAGGACACCCACTTTCAACTGGAACATGGTTAAGTTGATTCTGAGTATATAAGCTTCTACCTATTCTTAGTCCTCCTTTGTTTTTGTTTTTGTCTTTGTCAGTGAAATTAACATGGAATTATCGAGAACCAGTAAACGTTCCTCAATTTAGGTTGTATGCTAATGCTGGCATTTAGAACTCATTCTTTTTGTGCATCCAGCTCTCCTCGTTTGTAAAGGATTTTCCATTGCTGTTTATTTTCTTATTGTGAAAAAGATCATCTAATACATTCACAACATTTGTGAATCTTGGACAACTCATTGTCTCTTCATAAAGGGCAGGATTTGCAATAAACAATATAGATAATAGGTTCTGGGACACATCTTTTGGATACAATAGATGGACCCAGCAATATCGCCCTTGAAATGATGAGACACGTTTAGATTTAAAGTCTGAAGAGTGAGTATTTAACAGGGGTTAATTTAACTATTGCAGACGACAATTGCTCATGTTAAAATGTGTTTGTCCTGTGAACAACAGACAGTGCTACAAAGACAAGTGGTGGAGTAATGCTTTTCAATGTTGTAACTAAGGTTCTGTCTTTGATCATTGCTTTGATTTATTTTTACCTTTGAGTCAAAGCATTCAATTAATCCTGTGTAGTTAGATTTAGGCAAATAAAGTTTGCAGTTTTAGTAAACAGATGATTTTCAGGCAACGATAAACTCGCTTTCCCAATATTAGCTCTCTTCATGACATGAGATAAATTTTTTTTGTTGATGGTGTGAAATTAATTTTCATGTTTACATACGCAGGATGTAGTTTTGTTTATGTTTTTCAAGCTTAATGTATTCAGAACTGTCATAAAGTAGTAGTTCTCTATGGAAGTAAGAGAACCTAAGGGATAAGGGCAGGTCAGCAATTCAGGGCACAGCAAGGACCGATGGCTTCAGCAAAGAGCAAAAAGCCAGACGAGGGGTTGCTGCTGAGTATAAATGTTTATTTCTCTGTTTTTATCATGTAAAACACTTTGTGCTGATTTCATCATGAAAAATGCTCTACAAATAACATTTTATTGATAATAAAGGTAAGAAATGCTTTCTACCATGAATTAGCTCTAGCAGCATCATTTTCTTTTCTTAAATGTCTGAGCCAAATGAAGCAGAGGACATCCCTTTCATCCACCACGTGTAGCATTAGCTTGAAATTTATTTTTAGAGCAAAACATCATGTGGTGAAACAAACTTTTGACCAACCCAAAGTTTAAGTGGTGTGCCTGATGATGCCCTCTTAATTTTATTTATATTAATTACTATAAATTAATTACCATTTCATTAATTAGTTATATTTTGACACCTGCATTTTATTGATGCTAAACTCTCAGAAGTAAAACATAGACTCATTAAATAATGGTCTCCCAAATACTAATGAGTAACAATGTTGGTTGAAACCAGACCAGAAATCGAAATGTCTCCCTGAAAGTTGGCAGCAATGTAATGTTTTGAATAACAGTTTTTGCCACAAAATGCTCTTCCCCATTGTGTTAAATTACAGGTTTACTGCTCACTGCTTTTAATCCTCTCCACAGGGTACTGGTTTGTTATGTCTCCAAGCTACTGCTCTGAGACATTTCTTGCTTCTTTCTTGCTTTCTCTGCTTCAGTGGATACATCATGATAAACATTTTCACTTCTTGAACTTTAATTTGAGCTGGAGACTTCTCTATCACTTGTCATGGAATAGAATAGAGCTATCGGTAGCTGCAAGCCCAAAACCAGATGAAAAGGAAGATTTGTAAGTGATATGTTTATTTTAAAAATATGTTTTCTTAAGGAAGAAAACCCAAGTCCAGTTCTTCAGTGCTACAATTCTGCAACTTTTAGATGCATCCCTTCTCCAACAAACCAGAATCAAACAAATGGCTCTTTGCCAGGCCTCTGCAGAGCTTGATGGAATGCTGATTAGGGAATTCAGCCATTTAAGACAAGGATGCATCTAAATGTTGCAGGATAGTAGCTCTAAAGAACTAGACTTGGGCACCCCTGTCTAAAGGATTTATTCATTTTTATTTGGCAATAAACTCTGTTCCTGAGACTTGTCATGTACCAATATTTTTTACGATGGTTATGTTTGAAAAACATTTAAATGTCACAAATACAGATTTGAAAGGAACAAATTATGCGAGGGCTATGTGGATTGAAGAAAAAAAATAAATATTACAGTTCAGTACAATACAGTTCTCAAGCAATGAATGTAATCTTTTTTGAAAGGTGTATTACCTTATATATATATACATGAGGTTCCGTGTGGTTCCGCATCCGTGTCTATTGTAGATCATATTTTAAATCTAGAGCAGACAGTCCTTTTGAAACTGTGTATTCCTGCTTTCTCTCAGAAATGGTTTTCATTCCTTCATCATAGTCTTTAGGGCTTTATCCACTTAGCTCTCCACTCTCACTGTCTCGATCCAAAGCCACACAGATAATGCACTTAACTTATGAATTGCAGCGGAGAGGAAGATAGAAACACAAGAAATGTAGTACTTTGTTGTTTAAAACACAGACCTTTACAACATGCAACTGTCCTTGTGACATCAAGTTCAGCTAATTAAGCAGGATTCGGCTGAAGTTCAAGCAGAGCGTGTAAGGCAATCTCTGTGTTTATGCTGGAGAAGAAATAAGAATGTGAGTCAAAAAGCACAGTGATGCCCACTATATCACCCATTCCTAAACATTCGGAAAGAGTGTTCAAATCCTAACAGGGGCAATACATTGGTAAATTGGTTAGCTCATGCAAGATTTAATTACCTTTTCCCATTCAGAACCCGTAATTAAATTTTCTTCTGCTGCTTCCTGTACACAAGAGAGGGCGACATGAGTCAGAACTATAGCCTAATACTGAGAATGTTGTTTTAATTTGAGAGCATGTGGATTGTATAGGTGAATTTCCTTAATTTTTAATGAAACTGTTAAACTACTGGATAAAAATAAGAGAATAACAGAAACACATATATTGCTCTTACTCTCTATTTTCTCTGACTATTGTCCCTGGAGTTAAACTTGGAATCATTTAAAATGAGAACATCTGGTGGGTACTTAAAATAATTACAAAAAGTGAGACACTGTCTAAAAGGATATCTCCCAAGTGATTTCACTTTTGAAAATTAAAGCCGCAGAGGAATGATAAATCATTTATTCTGCACATTTAAATGTCAGATCCTTTATTGTTTCCTCACAGTGTTTAGCTAAATTATAGACGGTGATTTCCCCATAACTACTGTTTCTGATAACAGAGCTTTTAAAATAATAAAAGACATACTGTTACCATTGTAAGTCTGCCCTGTTGATGTCAGGCAGTCTGTGTGGTGAGCAAAAACCCCTTTTGTATACACCAAATTTTATTTACTATGTCACAATATAATCTGAGTTTCATATCTAGATCTACTGGTCAGAACAGCCTGACCTCGGTCAACAGAGACCATAAAACCAAAACATCCTCCCTTCTGGGTGGAAGCACCTTATCTTCCATTCTTAATGGCGTTCTGTGAAGAATGATCAGGCTTCTTCTAGTTTCAGCATTAGGGTTAAAGAAATAACCCAGTAGGTTTTTGTGTATTGTAATCATTTGGCCACACAGTTTGAAATCAAATGATACAGAGGAGTTCCAGGGAATCCTCTGTGTTCTTTGAACTCAAATAAAAGGTGTCATTTTTTTAACCAGGATGGAATTTCCTTTAGGCACTCAAGAATTTCAGAAATACATAACTTTCCCTGCAATTTTTCTCTTTTTCTAAGAGTATTCTGAGACATAGGAGTGGTTGCTAAGTGAGATTGGGAAACACATACATTTTGATTCAGAGTTCAATGTCATTAATTTCAACCCTATAATATAATGAAGTTATATTTGTGTCACATGGCTGAGACTGGTGTGTGTGTGTGGATATTAATATGAGCAAACAATATATCTTGTATCTTGCTGATCTCTTTACTCAGATAAGTGGTTAACCTTAACATGATTATGTTCACCCTGCCATAGTGACACGATTGGATCTTATTATTTAAGCTGTAGAAAAACATCAGCCATAATACGTGTATTGGTTCTGTTGGTCAGCTCTGCACCCCCTGGACACTCTGCACTCAAACTATGCTCAAAAACAAAACTGAGAAATGGAGAGAAGGCCATTATTTGTGTCTCAGATTTCCTTTGGGGAATTTCATGTGCACATATTGACCCTCCACCATCCATCCAATATCTAGGAAATCTGTTTTCTGTGCCTCTGTTGAATGCCTTAATTAGGTTCTATTTTGCCACTGGACTCACTTTGTCTTGTTAATGAATGAATTATTAATTGATAAGCTGATAAGTAATTCATCTCCTCAATTAGTGATTACCTATGGGACCATGATTATCACCGACGCCAAATGCACTTTCTTCCTGTAGAGCATGAGCTGTAGCTGTCATGCCTCTGGAAACATTCTTGCATGCATCTGTCTCTACTTATCGGTGGAGACACTCCACCAGCCTCTTAACAATCTTAACTGAAGAATGGGTTTTTGCTCCTTTGTGCTTTAACGACAGCTTGTTACTTGCATTCAAAAGCACGTTGATGTCTACTCGGGTTTTGAACCACAGCATGACCATAAGCAAACACACACACACTCACACACGCATGCAGGAATATTGGGGAGATGGCCAGTTTTCAGATTCAGATGCAACCCTCCGTCTTGTTTTCTGAGAGATGTAAAACAAAAACAAAAAACAATCAAATAAATAACCCAGACGACACTACCAGACATGCACATGCGGGCATACACACACATACACTGCCTCTTGGCTGCCTGATTATTAGTGGTTTGTGTGTGTGTGTTTGTTGTGTATGTGACAGCAGGGGGGTACTGGCAGGCTCAGACCCGCTCCTGTCATATGTCATCTTTAAATGACAGTGCTGTAAAGTATTACGGAGAGCCGAGTGGAGGAGAGAGGAACTGTCAGGGCTCTGTTGACCAGATAAATGATTCTTCCCTGCTAGCCTGTAAATTGGCAGCTGGTATCCCTTCCAATCAGAGGGACATCCTGCCTCCTGCAACAGGTGCACACAAACCAGGGGAGGATAAAAGAACACTACACATGGTGTTTCACCAATATAAAAATATATAATTTAGTCTTTCATGCTACACTTCTGTTATCAGTCAATGTGAGTGTTTCATGTTGCCATACATTTATTAATCAAGATGACGTACTTAATTACAGACCTACATCTAACCTTCCTATCTTGTCAAAAATCCTCGAGAAAATAGTTGCTAATCAAGTATGTGAGCATCTAAACAGTAACGATCTGTTTGAAGAGTTTCAGTCAGGTTTTGGAGCTTATCATAGCACTGAAACAGCAATGTTGAAAGTAGCTAGTAATAGTAAAACTGTTGGGCTTCTACTTGGTACTCAGACACCAATTCTGAGCTCCACACTGCCAGACAGGACACGTGTAAAAAGAAGAAAAAAACAAACAAAAAGAAAGTTATTAATGAAATTCTCATGGCCTCAGATAATGGACTTGTGTCTGTTCTGGTTTTGTTAGATCTCAGTACTGCTTTTGACGAAGTCGATCATAATATTCTCTTAGAAAGGCTTGAACATGTTGCAGGGATCAAAGGAACAGCACTAGGCTGGTTTAAATCATATTTGTCTGACAGATTCCAGTTTGTTCATCTAAATGATCAATCTTCTTCACTCTCAAGGGTTACTTGTGGAGTACCACAGGGTTTTGTGCTTGGACCAATTCTTTTTACTATATATATGCTTCCAATTGGTAATATCATTAGACAGAATGGGATAAATTTCCACAGCTGTGCCAATGATACACAACTATATTTATCCATGAATCCTGATGAATCCAATCAGTTAGGTAGATTACAGGCATGTTTTCAAGACATAAAACATGGATGACTCGAAGCTTTCTGCTTTTAAATTCTGATAAGACAGAGGTTGCCGTCTTTGGACCATAAGCTCTAAAACAGAAACTGCTGGGGTGTCGCGTGGCGTAGTGGTTGGAGCAGGAGCCCCATGTGCAAAGGCTTCGGTCCTCGACGCGGCCGTCCCCGGTTCGAGACCTTTGCTGCATGTCTTCTCCTACCTCTCTCCCCCTTCAAAAAACTCTGTCCACCATCAATGAAAGCCACTCAGGCCCAAAAACCTTAAAAAAAAAAAACTGCTTAGACAATCACTTCATCTGGATGGTATTAAATTTGCCTCCAGTAATAACGTGAAGAACCTCTGTTTTATTTTTGACCAAGACATGACATTTAAATATGCTTAGGTTTCTAGGATTTCCTTCTTTCAGCTCCCAAATATTGCTAAAATTAGAAACATCCTGTCCAGGAGTGATGCTGAGAAACTAATCCATGCATTTGTTACTTCAAGGCTGAACTACTGTAATTCTTTACTATCAGGAAGTCCATAAAAGGCAATTTTGTAAAAATGCAATTTGCCTTCAGTTGACTCACTTCGCTCTCAGGCTACAGGTTTACTGGTGGTTCCTAGCATTTCTAAAAGTAGAATGGGAGGCAGATCCTTTAGTTATCAGGCTCCATTCCTGTGGAACCAGCACAAAGTTTTAGTCCGTAAAGCAGACATAGCTTTTGATCAAGCTTATAGTTAGAGTAGCTTAAGTTGTGAGCTATCTCTGTAGTTATGCTGCCACAGGCTTAGACGGTTGGAGGACAGACAAACCACTTTTCTTCACTCTGCTATTTTTCTCTTCTCTCTCTCCAGTTGTATTTTTCTGCTGTTATTTCAACTCTTAACTTTGTTTTTTTCTCAGTGTTTTTCTCTCTATAGAAGATATACCTGGTCTGGTATCCTGTTTGGCTGCAATGCCCTGTTGGACGGGGGCCATCGACTGGGATGAAGCTCCCAGTAACTGAACATCCTCTGTTTCCTGTTGTTATCAACTTTTTACTTTCTTCAATATATAAAGTACTCTTACATCAGTTCTTTTTGTTCTTTCTGTGTTTCTGCTCTGTCTTCTCAAACCCCCAGACAGTCGTGGCAGATGGCCACTTGTACTGAGCCTGGTTCTGTTGGAGGTTTCTTCCTGTTAAAGGGGAGTTTTTCCCTCTCCACTGTCGCTACATGCTTGCTCAGTATGAGGGATTGCTGTGGTTGGAGTCTGCATGAATGGGGCAAAACCTCAAGTCGATGCAATCTGCTGGAATTCCTTAAATGGAAAACTTTTAAACTGATTGGAATGTTTGTATGAATGAATTGAAATGACTTTTCTTGTTCCTTGAGATGACATCTGTTGTGAATCAGCGCTATGTATAAATAAACTGAATTGAAAAATGTAACATTTTTATTTTATGTTCTTTCATGTTAAAACAATAGGTTTAATTTTACTCAGGCAGTTCTTCTAGAAAAGGCTATGGTAAAACTTTGACCTATCCCTAATTTTTTGCCCAGCAGGGCGAAAATTTAGCATCAAAATGTTTTAAAGTAAACTTTAATTTTGGTTAACAGCTATTTTAAACAAATAACCTGAGTTTCTTATCTTTATAGCAACGCTTTAAATAAACAATTTAAAGAGAGCATGAGATTAGTGTCCACTTTCACTTTTTTGTTACGCTAACATAAACATCTATATTTGGATCTCTGAAAAGAAACAATAGCATAGTTATTTATAGAAAACGTGAATGCTTTAAACCATTAGTATGGTCAGCCATTAACCTGACTCAGCTATACCAGGATGGATGGGTCAAAATTCCAGCAAACTATTGTGAGAAGCTTTTCATTGAGAATTTATGTAATAGACCAACACAAACTAATGTATACTAATGTACACTCAGAGAGTGCAGACCTCTGCCAAGTCAGCTCAGACCACCCCAATGTTGTGTAAGGAAAAGATTTAGTTTTGAATTAGTTTTTTATAAATAAAACTCTGAAAAGTGTGGTGTCTATTTGTGTTTCAGTCACTTTCTCCCCACAAAAAAAACCATTGCAACCAATTACCTTAAGCAGTCACCTAATTAGTAAATAGATCCCACCTGTGTGAAATTTTATCTCCTACAGGTACAGCTGCTGAGTGAAAAACTCAGAGGGTTTGTTGGAGAACATAAATTAACAAACAGCAACATGAGGACCAAGAAATACAGCAGGCAGGTCAAGCAGACATTTAGAGCCGGGTTGGGTTAAAAAACATGAACATCTTCAGCGTCTTGCTGAGCCCTGTGGAAGAAGGCGAAACTCTAACATGCAAAACAAGTTGTGGAAAATTAACACAGTTGTGCACACCATCCCTGTAGTGGTGCATGGAGGTGTCAGTATCATGAAGTGGGGACGCTTTTCTTCAGCAGGTTTTGGAAATATTCCAATCGAGAGTGTAAACCAAGGGATTAAAGTTGTGGGAAGAACAACAATTAGGACAGTAATAGTGTAGAGAGAAAGTAACAAGCTGGTGCTTAACTAATTACATATGCTGCTAATGTTGAAATTATTTCAGGCTAACCAATGTTTGCTCTAGGAAATGACAAGATATACATATACATACATATACAGAACACCATATGAATTTAAGCACTGTTACATTTCTTCTCAGTCTAGGTCAGTATGTAGATATTTTATTGTGAAAGATTTCCTCCGCCACTTTCAAAACAGAATTAAAACACCATCATAAGAACTCTAAGGAACATGGGCTTCATTATTTTTCAATGTAACATTTTAATAAAAACCTTTCAAGTTACAATTTCAAACAGAATAAATTATATATTTGACTTGTCATTAGTCTTAATAGAATAATGTTTGAATTAATGATAATTTTCGCTCTGCCAAGTAAACCTATTATTAAATAAAAATTGACTGCTTCAGAAATCAAAAACTTCTTTGATTTTTTTCTGCACTAATGTATGAGCATCATTTCACCTGCCAGCTTTCATCTTTTCATCTCAGCCTTGGATGTTTTTTTTCCTTTCTTTCTTCCAGCATTTTAACTCAATGAAGCCAGATGTGCTGCAGAAGGGAAGCAGAAAGAGAATTTCCAGGTGGACACAGATGTATGAAAATAGAAAAATATATTAAACAATATTACGTTGTTGTTTTTTGCACTCTCATTAATGTCTTTTACAGAATTAAGGCCACATACTTCCCCCCCTCAATGTTTCTTGAGCATCCTGTTCATTAGCTTAATCCCTCGGAGCCCCCCTCAAACCGGGGTGTAATACAATTTGTGCACAGAGGGTTATGTGGGTACAGCTGATTACGTTAGCATTGTACTGACAAGAAGCAGCTTCTGTCAGCTTTTCAGCAGGGAGAAAAAGCCACCTTTGTGCAGCTGGGGATGGAGCTGTTAATAGGCATAAAAAGGATGTTCTAGAAGCTGATCATCTGTTTTCTAGACTGTGACTGTGACTGTAACCACGATGAATAAAAAGATGAATAGCCATTTTTGGCTTTCGGCTGTTTTAAATAGTGTTAATCTATTTTCCTCTACAACACACAGCACATTATTTTGAGTTTTAGTCAAAAGGTAATTGTAAGCGCGTCTTTCCCTCGGTTTCATTCAGGAAAATGTTCTGCAACAGCTAAACCTTACTATGACATCTCATATAATTCATCCCCTTTCTCCTCCCGGACCTATTAAGGACTAATTGGAGCCAAGCTACTTACCACTGATGGGATCAATGGGAGAAGCCACATTGGATACACACCATTTTCATTACTCACTGCAGTTCAATACATGGGCGGCCACTGCAGCACTTAGTTAGTCCAGCAGTAATAAGGACAGCCACAGAATCTGTCAGATGGGAGAAACGCTCCTCTGAAATGGCAGTATACTGAAGCTGAAATATATCATACAAACTGGTCTGCTGGATGGGGATCTGCTATAAGTCAGCTGAAGTAGCAAAATATGCTCATATACACAGAAGCAAATCAAAAGTGCTGATAAAATACTGTCCAGCTATAGTACAGTAGCGGCAGTGAAGTAGCTGAAATACAACAAAATGTGTTGTAAGGGTTTGATGTTTTTACAAATCCTCATTATAAACTTCTCTGTACAGTAAAATAGATTTTCTTTTCTGTGCATCTATGAGACAAAAGATAATACATTACGTTGTAAAGTAACGTCTTATGTCACAGAGATTACATTTTGCATTGCTTGCTATCCCCGTCTAAGGGTACCTGTCCAAAGGTATTGTCGAGAGCACATCCAGATCCCAAACAACAAGCATAATTTCATTCCACTATGAACACAACCTGGTTTTAGCAGAGATGTAGGGGATGTTATCATCTATGACAGTGATAAAGAGGTTGGCAAAAATACTAGCAATGTCCTTTTTATAAATGTCTCAGATACAGCGTTTAATTTGTTGCCGTGCATTTGTTTTTTATTACTAAACAGAAAAATGACACAGGAGAAAACCAAATGACAAAATGTGATATTTACTGTATCTTTACTACAAAGTCTTTACTAACAAAGCTTCATTTGAAACCAGCTATATTGCATATCCTTCAGTAAACGTTAGGTAAAAAATTATTCATGAGTGGAACTTGAGGCCTCTGCAGCTAGAGTAAAAACATGTAATTAAATATGATTTAATAGTAATTAATATGTAATTAATTATGACTTAATTATATTCAGATAACACTGATTTACAACAGACATTTCCTCCAGGTACTTTACAAATAAAAATCAAATTTATATAAAGAAATACAAAAAAAGGATAGTAAAATAAAAATCAGTCACCAACGACTAAAGACTTGTTGGAGTTGAAGATGCCATAATCCACCTGCTTCAACCAACCCACTGTCATCTGGACAAAGCAGGCAGCACTGTGAGGATCATGTTCTTTGATTTCTCTAGTGCATTTAATACAATTCAGCCTGATTTGCTTTGTCAGAAACTTCTGAAGACACAGGTGGAGCCCTCAACAATCGCCTGGATCAATGACTACCTGACCAACAGACCACAATTTGTGAGACTAAAGAATTGTGTGTCAAACCAGGTGGTCAGCAGCACAGGACCACCACAGGGGACCGTACTCTCATCATTCCTTTTCACTCTGTACACCTCAGACTTCCAGTACAAATCAGAGACCTGTCATCTACAGAAATACTCAGATGACTCTGCAGTCGTCGGGTGTATCAGAGATGGACAGGAAGCTGAATACAGAGAGCTGGTGGACCGCTTTGTGACATGGTGTGGAAACAATCGTCTTACTTTGAATGTGAACAAAACAAAGGAGATGATTGTAGATTTCAGAAGAAACAGGGATAGGTCAAACACTGTTTCCATCATGGGAGAAGAAGTGGAGGTGGTTGAGGAGTATAAATACCTCGGAGTTCAACTGGACAACAGACTGGACTGGAAACTGAACGGTGAAGCCGTTTACAAAAAGGGACAGAGCGGACTGGACTTATTGAGGAAGCTTAGGTCCTTCAAGGTTTGCAGGAAGATGCTGCAAATCTTATAGAAGTCTGTTGTGGAGAGTAAAATCTCTTTGGCCATCATCTGTTGGGGTAGCAGTATCCGACTTAAAAAGGCTAAACAACCTGATAAAGAAGGCTGGTTCTGTTCTTGGGACGACTGAAACACTGGAGATGATGATGCATAGAAGGATTCTTCAGAAAACAACAACATTATGGACAACCCTGAGCATTTTCTTCATGAGACTATCCTACAACAACAGTGTCTTCAGTCGGAGGCTTTTTAAGGTTCGCTGCAACACAGACCGCTACAGGAGATCCTTCCTGCCCACAGCCATCAGCATCTACAACAACTCCATGAATAATTCATTACTATGAGCAGCTACAACACTTAATTTCCCTCTGGGATCAATAAAGTATTTTTGAATTTAATTTAACTGAATACAGTCGATACAATTCAATCGTAGGATTTAAAGTCAATTAAATCATCTAGCTCCATCTATTGCATATACACGCTTAGCCATGCGGGGTCGCAGAGGAGCTGGTGTCTATCTCCAGTGGTCATTGGGTGAGAGGCGGGGTACACCCTGTACAGGTCGCCAGTCCATCACAGGGCAATATAGAGAGACACAGGATAAACAACCATGTGCAGGCACACACTCAAATCAAAGGACACTTTACAGAGACAGAGATTAACCTGTCATGTTTTTGGACTGTGTGAGCAAGCTGGAGTAACCAGAGAGAACCCATGCAAGCACGGGAAGAACATTCAAGCACCATGAAGAAAGACCGCAGGCTAGGATTCAAACCCAGGAGGACTGTCTTGATGCTACCAATTGCGCCACTGTGCAGCCCCCAGAGAAAACTTAACACAGATAAAGTCAGACGTAGCTCTGAACTGACTTCACCTGTGGACATACGTGATGGTAATTTCTTTGTCGGGTAAAGCCAAAGTTTTTTGTTTTTTTTATGTTGATATTACCTGGTAACAGGTTCAATTCAATAAAATTATATTGAGTTTATTTATACAGTGACAATTCACAGCAAATTTGAATAAAAATGGTTTGAATGGAGAAATATATGATCAAGTAAATCTGATCACAAAAACACACTCAAATGCTTTCTAACCCACTTTTAGGTATTTTTACTATTAATTAATCCCAACTGACAATGTTTTCTAAGGAAAACTCCATCCATCCATCCATCCATCCTTCCATCCATCCATCCTTCCATCCATCCATCCATCAATCATCTATACTCGTCCATCCTATGCAGGGTTGTGGGGAAGGAAAAATCCCAACCAGAAAAAGGATCTGTAGAACAATGTTTTTTCCCCCCACTTAGAATCCAATCTATTCACGAACAGTCCACAACATACAAACTGCTCAGTAAGAAACCAACCAGTTATTGTGAGCCCAGCCCTGGATTTAAACAGGTACCAGTCCGGGCCTGGGCTGAGATACCACAACATACTGGGTTAGCTTTTCCATCCCAGAAATTTGTTACAGTGACCAATGTTACAGCTAGCAAAATGGAACAACAAATAATGCCCAATAATGGTGACCTTTACTGACAAAAAATACCCCTTGGTAGAAAAAATTAAATTCTATAAATTCTATTATATATAGCTTCTTATGACTAAATGTTTGGTCAAAAGTCTAGATGTTGGACTTAGGTAGCACTAGCTTGTACTAGCAAATAGGCTAAAGGG
The DNA here is from genome assembly GCA_963556495.2 of Valencia hispanica. Lineage (NCBI taxonomy): Eukaryota > Metazoa > Chordata > Actinopteri > Cyprinodontiformes > Valenciidae > Valencia > Valencia hispanica. The sequence goes on from OY747707.1 coordinate 18,523,881, forward strand.
CTAAAGTGCAATGGGAACAAACTCTTGGTACTATGCACTAAAGTAATTTACACAACCCACTGACTTTGATATATTATCCACATTAATTTAGGACAGACTCATCGTAGAAGGACAGACTGACAGATATTTCTGACTGATTGAGATTAATTAAAACATATACATTTTAAGTTTTTATGTTTAGCAGTATGGATTAATTTCTTTTTCTTTTCTTTTAATATCTTTTAGCTTTACCTACCTTTTTAACATATGAAGGTAGCTGTTTTCTGTTGCCTTTCTAGTCTGATCTTTTATATAACTTGAAGCAAAAATACACAAATCCCCCCAAAATTATTTTTATAATATAGATCACAATATCATTAGGTTCTAGATCTGTCTCATCACCAACTTGAATTATGTCAGTATAATCTCATCCACACAAGACCTTATTTGTTACTTGTGTAAATATTTCCTAAAAAAAATACTTCCATCTGTAATATTTCTGCTGTAGCTTTCTTTGACAGAAATAAATTCTCCAATAATTTAGCTTCCTGTTGACAGTACTTCAAGCCTCATTAAAGTGTGCCCAGGAGACCTAGAAGCTGTGACTGTGCTTGTGTGCATGTTGTCAAATCTGGAAATAGGTGTCGGTTTCTGTGTGTGTGTGTATGTTGGAATAATTGTCAGACTATAAAAAGTGTTACTCAAGCAACAGACTTACTACTGCAGCTTCATTTTAAACAGAACATGCTTTTTTCCTCACACAACATCCTTTTCAGAGGTTTTGCATGCACAATATTTTGCAGAAGATCTTGTAGTGAGAAACACATATATGAGCAAATCTAAAGAAAATTTACCCAATCAGAAAAAATCACAAATGTTTTATGGAAGTGCACAATGGGATTTAATTGATTTTATTCATATAGCACCAATTAACAACAAATGCCCCCTAAAATTACTTTAAAAGACAAAGAAGTCCAATATATGCCTAGAAATACAGAATAAATCCAATACAATCCAAGCAGAGGTTAACACACAATTGAATTGCATACTGTGGGAAAAAATCTGCATTCATTAAATGGCAAGTCTAAATATAGCTTTAATCTTAATGGATGTGTATGCATACACAAATTATACACAGGACAGCGACTCAACCAGGGATTCTGTGCTTATTATTATACCCTGTATGCAGCCATAAGTGCTTCCTCTCCATTTTAATGACAACCAATACCACTTTTTTTGTTTGCCTGGAGAAAAGTGTCAGGGAGTACAAAAGCCCCTCTGAAAAGTTCAAAGATTTTCAACTATAATTTTCCAGACACAAAAAGAAATACTTCAAAATAGTCTGTGGATGCAGTGCATCCATAAGGCAGCATACCCTCTACTAATTGGGGAAATAGCTGATGAAAAGTGCTGATGCTTTCAAATACAAACTGTGTGGCCACACAGCCAAAGCCAACAACATTAAAAAGAAAGTAATAATTCAAATTAAATAAAAAAAAAAAATACACATATACCAATGCTTATATTCAGAGCATAAGCTCAAAGTGAATGGCCAGTCTTTTCTGAAAAATCAAACAGCATGTTTTGTTTAAATGATGTCTGTATTTGATCATTTCATCCCTGTTAGTCTCAATAAATTCTATTTTTGTAGAATTTGGTTAAATAACAAGTATAGTAACAACTGCTTAATCATTGCAATGTTTCAAAACTAAGTATAAACTAACAAGTTGTCTCTTAAATAGCCAAAAATCTGTTGTCACTTTAGAAGCTCAGTTTCTTGTGAGATTCCACGATGAAGGACAAGATGCAAGGACACAACTGGTGGGTGGAGACTCTTAGTCCTGCCCATTCCTCAAATGAGCTGAGGGTGCCACATAAATGTCTGGCCTCCCCATTAATTTCCCCCTCCTTCGTTGTCCTCCCCCCTGTCCTGAGAAGTGAAGCACTTAGTTTAATATGAATAACGACGATGACTGTTTTCCAGACCGGCCCTTCTCCACAGCCGTTATTGAGAAAGCACTAAAAGGACCAACGATTTATGGCTACAAATGACATCATCTTCTGCTTCTTTAGCTGCATTCCTTTCTGGTTAAAAAAGGTCTGTCTTGAATTTCTTTGTCCATTGTTTAATTATGAGTCCCTTTTCTTTATCATGTCTGACTACTTATGCTCCACAGATCCAAAAATAAGATGTTATTTAATTTACCAACAATACCCAGAATCTGCTGTTATCTGCCTACTAAACATGACATACCTTCCAAAAGTATTCATACCCGTTTAACTATTTCACATTTGTCATGTTGAAACTATAATCGCAATGTGGAAGAAGGATACATAGTTTTTAAAAAGTATTAGTCTACAAATAAAAATCTAAAAAGCGCAAAATCTTAATCTCTGAATAATTTACATAGTTAAATGAGAGAAAAACAGTACTTTTGGCCTATATGTAAAATGCTGAGTGGAAGGAAACTAACTCTGCTGAACACATAATTCACAGTGAAACCATGTAGTTACAGCATCATGCTGTGTTCTTTAAGAGGTACTAGGAAACTGGTCTGAGCTGTCAAAAAAACAAAAACAGTTAGAGGTTACAATGCTTGAGACTGGGTTGGAAGTTCAATTTTTAGCAAGACAGTGACCCTAAACATGCAGACTGGAATGGAAAGGAATGGTTTAGGTCAAGGCATAATCATGTATTATGATTGGTTGAGTCAAAGTTCTGATAAATCTATTTGAAAATATGTGGCAAGACTTGAACATTTATGTTCATAATATATGTGCAAAGCTGGTAGAGACGTATTCCAAAAGCCATGCAGTTGCAGTGAAAGATTGTTTTACAAAGTATTGTTTCAGATGGATAAATACATACTACCCTTCTGATTTTTATTTGAAAAAAACAACAACTATCTACGCCTTTGCCCTTAACTCCAGAGTTATGCACTACTATGTTTTCATTTGTCATTTGCTAAAGTTAGCATTTTGGCTAAAACGACAATTTTTGACAATTTTAGCTTACACTGCTGCTAGCTAAGTAGATGGAGTAAATTGATATATTGATATATATATATATATATATGTGTGTGTGGTGTGTGTGTTTCTAACTTATGACTAAATACATAGTCATATCCATGATATATCATGATGGATATATCATGGATATATCATGACAATACTGGGAAATTTCTGGTGAGGAAAATTTAAAATGTAACTGAGGCTAGTCTTTCAGATATACTTGTGCAAATATTTAGGAATCATCTTTCAGGTGACATGATTCGGCTTTAGTGATTCTAATTTCAGGCAACATCTCCAGAGACCAGTTTTAAAAGGTTTATTTAAGCAGGATTCAAAGAATGAGTGAGGACGTTGGTGTCCCCCAGCAGTTTAGGCCTATAACAGCATAGCTTACACAATAGCTAAGGGTTAGTGTAGCCTGCTGTAGCGCTGGCTTAAGCCATGTTAGTGACTATAGCTATATCTATGGGCCCTGGTGCACTATGGCTAAGACTACATTAAGTGTGTAAGGAATGGGTTAGGAAGAGACAGGGAGAGAAGTCTGTACAAACTTGAACTCTCCCCCGCAGGATCGGGCTGTTACAGTGTACAGTAAACTGTAAACGCTGTAAACAGTGTATAGATCCCCTGGAGTTTGTCCCAGCTATCAATGAACAGGACGGCAGTCCATCACGGGGCCTCCAAGATTCTGCCACAGCATTTCAGTTGGGTTTAGATTTTGACTTTTACTAGGAGAAAAACTTGGTTCTCTTATCCGTCATTCCTATGTGGATTTTGAATTCTAAACTAATCATTGTTTCTTGCCGCTTTGCCTTTGAGTGCTTCCTTGGGCTGTGGTTCTGCGTTCATGTAAAGTACAGAGAGAGAATTCTGATGGTCAAAGACGCCATACAAATAAACAAATTTCAGTTTAATTGAATTAAATGTTGCGTCAAGCTGTGAAAAGATACCAAAATCATAACCACAATTTTAATGTGTTTTTGCTATTTGTAGTAGCTGACCGCGAACACCTGGTCAAGACCTTGAATTTTCAAGCTGCAATCAACACCTTGTCAAACATCTTCTGTCTTGTCAAGCCCAAATATAGGTGTTCACTAATAGGTGGATAAAAGCTTGGCTGAAACCTTAATCTATTTCAGGTGAAAAGGTTGATTACAATCCTACCAACATATTTGATCCAACACATTGAAAAAGAACAATGTTGTGCTTGAAGGTCTGTTAATGTCGGCACTATTATTGAAGCATTATTTTTCTCTTTTTTGTGTGTGCAGAGAGGGTCGTGCCTGAGTGACATCCAAGCAGAACGGGAGAGAATACACACAGGTTCCAGGTTCCAGAAATTCTGACTATATGAGACTGTGGTTTGTTGAATGAGTAAAAGAAGAAGAATTTTTGGTGTCTTCCTGTAATAAAAAAATTATAATTTCTGGACATATGCAAACATGTCTTTTCAAACAATTCAATATTTAATGGTCGATCCTATTGTTTTAACACAATTAGTTGTTTGTCAATCTGGCTGGTGTTTGTTTGAAAGGCTCTGAGATAAATCTCAGAAAAAAGGCAGAAATTGGCTAAACCAGACAGTGTGCTTCGCAGATCTAAGAAGTAATATTATACCATGCAACAGGAAACACAACATTTTTGACATTTCCCTTCATTACTGTATATCTTTAAAGTTTAAATTGTGATTTCGGAGTGCCACATTGCCAGACAGGACACGTAAAAAAAAGTTTAAGCTGTAATGACTACAGTTGATTAAAGTCATAAGTGATTATAACTTGACAAAAAACCTCGATACCTTTCAGTTTTAACATTCAGCGCTATGCGAGAGCTGTGGGGATAGAATGAATCTGAAGTTTTGTTGTGTGTGGTTTGGAGAGAGAGAGGAAGTCAAAGATTGACAGCCCTCACAGCTTTGACAGTTATACAGTTGTGAGGTGGGCATTTTGATTGATGCTTCCTAACAGGTGGCAACCCTGAGATTAAAACCTTCTCAGTCAGCACACACAAACATACAGATTTGTATTTACAGGAGGATTCTAACTTACATTTATTACGTAAAGCATCCTAAAGGCTGGGACTCCAGTTTTTTGAAGGTAAGGTACCATAAAGAGGTGATAAGTGGTCAACATCTTACCTACGGCTGGTATAGTTGTGTGCAAGACCAAAATCCCACAAATGTAGCATTAATAACCTGAAGTACTTTTTTGTTTGATTTCAGCAGGGTCTTACATTTCTGTGGAGAACTGTTTGGCTCTCTCTTCTCTACATTATTGGTTTAGTACATTGAATTCGTAGACATTTGTTTATGCACAGCTATCCCACCACATAGTTTCAAAGAGGACAAGGTCAGGACTGTGACTTAGTCATAGAAATGTCTAGACTCTTTTCTTCCAGTTCAGGGTGCACCCTGCCATTTGCCCAATGACCGCTGGAGATAGGCATCAGACCCTCCACAGCTCTCCATGAATAATTGGGTACAGATAATGAATGAATGGATGGATGGATTGTCATTTTCTTTTTCAGCTGTACTGTTATAGATTATCTGCTTTTTGTTATCATTGTCCTCTTTCATGCCCCAGGTTACTTCAGTATACAGAGGACTTTATATTTATCTCAATAACCACAAGGTGTCCAGATCAGGTGTTTGCAAAAAAAAGGTTAAATCACCCCACCTTCACCATCAATGCTTGACAATTGGTATGAGGTGTTTAAACTGATCTACTGTATTTGTTTTTTTGTTTGTTTTTTGCAAACATTGTGCATTACAGATGGGGTGCAAAACTCTACTTCAGTCTAAAATGTCCCAAGGACATTGTTCCAGGACTTTCAGTGACTGCAGATTAAAGAAGGAAGAGGTAACTCTTCCAAACAAGCCCTACCAGTTCAATCTTTTATCTGATTGCAATGTCTTTAATTTTGACATTTACAGTGCTAATTGAGATCTGTAGAGTCTGAGATGGAGCTTCTTGGTTTTTGCAGATTTCTGTGGACTGCATGGTATGAATCTGGGGTGAAGTGAGGACATCCAATCCTGGAAAGATTGCTAACTTTCTTAAAGTCTTTCCATTGAATTACCTTTCTAGCTGTTCAACCCAAGTTGCTTGGAAATGGCCTACTGACCATTTTTAGATTAAAGGGCAGCAATGGTTGCTTCTCCTTTTTATGTTTTAAGTTAGAAAAGGAGCCAAATGCAAAGCAGAATTTTTTTGAAATTGAACATTTTAATAAAATGAATTAACTTGGAGAACAAATGCTGCACGAACAGGTCTTGGAACATGGGATGAAAACTGACAGAGTAACAGACGAATCCAGGAAAAACAATGAAAATCCAGGAGTTTAGATACATAGGAGTTTGATTACTGACAAGAGACAGGCGGCTGATTGCTAACAGGGTGCAGCTGTGAGAGAAGGCAAACAGGAAGACTAAGGGAAGCTGAAAAATAAACCCAAGGAGGCTGAGACAGGAGCTCAAAAAAGTTACAAATCAAGGGGAACAATAACACTAATGAAAAAGGGGAAAAAAAATCTAAAAGAACAGAACACAAGAATAAATAAAGAAACTAAATACAAAGGGAATGAAAATACGACAAGACCCTTAAAGCAATAATAATGAACTGAATATGGCAATACCTATGGGGCAATAATAAAGAAACACAAACATAAATTAAACCCAAAACTGCAAAACATCTGAATTGTGACACTCCTAGGTCATTGCTTATATATTTGCTTCTTGTGGTAAAATACACTTGCACCCTCCAGACTTCTACCATGACTCTTGCTTTAACATAGTTAGTCACTTTTGCTGACGATAAGTAAATCAAGGGCATTTTATTAGCAGCACCCAGCTGCATCTTTTCCTCGTGAATCCTATGTGAGAAACAAGGCAGTAATTAATCCCAGGATTGTTTGGACACTCTTGGAAACTGTCTTTTCAACATGACAGACTCTCTGAATGCATTTAAAATTGTTGTTCTTAAAGAAATTGCTATTTTCTCTCCTTTGGTTTCCCATGTTGTACATGTATGAACACATAAATGCCAAATAAACAATGTAGCATGCATCATTTATAACTCTTTGTAAGTCTGAAAAAAAGACAAAATCAAAGCTGTGCTAAATTAATATAATTTATTCAACCCCACATTTACAATTGTACTCTTATAGACACTCGATGAATAAATAAATAAATAAATAGAGAAACATCTTCCTCAGTGCTGTGTTTAAAAGTAAACCGATTTGTTTTTATACTTCATATATGTATATACATTTATCACACAAAAATACAGCGTTAATTATTAGCAGTATTTTTTTTAACAACATGGAGCTACGATGTGTCAATCCAGGTACTGACACAGATTCTTTTGTGCATATATATATATACAAGTTTGTACATAATTGGCACACTGAACCAATATGGAGGACCATTAACATTCACAATGAAGTGCAAAAAGATATCCTGACACTTTACAAAGCATAAGACAGGAAGTCATCTAAATAAAAGGAGTTATTTTTGTGACGTATCAGCAATTCTGCAACTATAGTGAAGCAGGTAAAGCTAAGTTTTAGCCTGTTAGCAGATACAGTCTATGTCACACATATACACAATTACGTCATGTCACATTTGTTCTCCTACTTGGCAATTAAGAACTTATTTGCACTCTTTGAATGTTAAACAGACTTAGTATAGATTTATTTTGCTGTGAAATCAAAAGTAAGTAAACACTGGGTTGTATTGTGTTGAGGGGAATATGTACAAAACAAAATGTTCATTTTATTGCTATTTTATGCTGAATTGGCATCAGTTCTTTGGTTTTGAAATGCCAAAGCAACCGTTCCTTGGTTCCAAACCAGTGGTTAACCTAGTACAAACTCCTCGCTGGGCCAGAGTTGGTGCTTGCTAAGAATCGCTTTCTCCCCTTTACGCATGGTGACGCAACCAAGGTGTTGGGGGTGGGATTACGAAAGTTTAGCGTAGTGAGGGGTAACACACAATCGCTTTTTTCATTCGTAACAATGGAAAATGGACATAACCAAGAACATGTTATGTACACATCTTTGCAAATCCAGCAAAGTGTTGAAGCACAACAACAGCACTTGTAAGAGCACATTTAACTCCTCTGTTTTTAAAATATCTCTCTCTGGCCACAAGCTTTCTGTTTTTAATCTTCTCATGTGCTTCGCAACGCTTTAGATGACGTTACAACGCAACAACGACTGGGACGTCAGTGGAAAAGCAACCAGTTCTTTGATAGAATCGGCTAAGAAAAGACTCTGGCACCAGCACGGAACTAGCACTGGTTTACTTTCAGTGAAAAAGCCATAGATGAGTCTTGCACAATATTTCTGAAAATCACTTTGGTGTTGTTAGGGTTAGTGACCAACGTGAGGAAGAGGAATGGTTCACACTAATATTAAGGTGGAATATTCTCCTTTTGTTATTAAAAGGTTCTGCATTGATTGGGATTTGCATTTGTGGTGTCGGCCAGACTAGAAGATTATATTACAGAGATATTGATTAACAAACTAGAGTTTGAGTGAATGTGGCTCAGTGGGAAGACTTGTCTTCTGGCAATAATAAGGTTATGAGGCTGAGTGAACTCAAGTGTAAAAGGGCTTTGAGTGGTTGGTATGACAAAAAAGATTTTGTCATTTACCATCTAGAAACTAAGCCTGAGATAGTGTGAAAGTTGACCCTAACAAAACCACAAATTTGATTTTTTAGTATGTCATCATTCATAGTAACTCAAAGCTTTTTAAAATCACCTTAGTGGATTTTCCCGAATCTGCCTCCAATAAAGGTTAAATCAATTAAGGGTCCAAGTCTGCATAAAAACATGACTGTAAAGTTTGGTTGGTTTGTACCACGATTATCTTGACTAAATAAGACTGGAGACTTCACTCGTAATACAAGTTTAGTCCCTACACCAATAGCCAAATACAAACATGTCCTAATGCTCTCCAACAAGTGTCATTATGGCTTAGGTTAAAAACTGTCACACGTTAAAAAAAACTCATGTACAAAACTCTTTAAAACTTTCATCATCAGACAAGCTAGGCTAAGCAAAACATTTTTTTATTAGGGCTGTCAAAATTAAAGCAGGTTGATTAATTTGTAGAGTTAACGCTATAAATTTTTTTAACGCATTGAACGCACAGAATGACCCGCCCTGCTTATCCCACAATTCAACCCTCGCTGCTTTCAGTTTTCGTCATGTAAACAGCATGGCAGACCCGAACTGCATCCACGGTTTCATGTGAACGTCTCTTCTCGGTTGCAGGCCATATAGAGGGATTATCGGTCTACGTCACTCCCTGGTCTACTGCACATGTCGTTTGCAGAAAGAGATGCGATCATGTCTTGTTGTGCTGTTGGTTGAACAAAGTAGTATAGAATTCCATCGACACGTACCCCTTTCGAGGCAAACAAAAGACGTCTTTGGTTGCAAGCTATGGGAAGAAGTGATTGGAACAAGCAGATGATTAAAAATGCAACAATATGCTCATATGACCACTTCACATCAGGTAAGCCTCCGTGGCTAACAAACAAGCTAATACCGCTAACCAACACTACAATTGCAAGATACCCACAAATAAAAACAATGGGAACCAGAGCAATGTAAAGCGCTGGTGTCAAACCATTTGCGTGCGCATTCTCTGTGTTGATAAACAAATAATCCCTCTATTGTTCAGAAAAAACGGTCAGGTTTGCATTGAGAAAATGTTAACCAGTTAGTTTCCCTTACCAACTGGCTAAAAGATAAATAGGCTAAAAGGCCCACGAATAAATGTGGAATTCAAAACAAAAGTTCCATGCATCTCTCCTGTATTTCCTTGAAAAAAACAGTAACGCCATCCGGTTTTGTCCTTTATATACACCGAAAATAGTACTTTTTAGTCATATTTAGGAATGTTGATTAATCGTGATTCATTCACCGCTACCCGAATCAAATTTTTTATCATTTGACAACCCTAGTTTCTATACATCTCAAAGACTGAAAAACCTTAATATGAAATCTCGCAACAAAACTTAGGAAGAAATGTCCCTACAGGTGAAGCCAAATAGAGTACCGATTTTTAATCTAAGCAAAGATAGAAAGCAATGTAGGTACAGGCTAAAAAATTGGGCTAATCTCATACATATAGTAACAGATGTTTAATTGAAGTTTTTATTCCAAACCTGAAGCACGATCATCCAACACTAGCGAAGCTACAATTAGATTAATTTTACAAAAATGACTAAATGGATTTACAGGTAAATTTGTATTTAAACTTTTGCCATAAGGCAATATCTTAATTATGATATTGACTGAGTAAAGTGGGTATGGCTTATCATTTAAGGTAGAAATCGGACATTTGAACATAAAAAAATCTCAATGAGTTCAGATTTTGAGGATATATGCTTCAAATGACACTGAATGGTCAAAATGCTAAAACCTGTGGTCTACGTTGAAGTCTCTCATTGTACTTTTTTAGATATTTGTAATTTAATCTAGTGTTTGCATCACAAAATATCTCTGGATTAATTAAATGAGAATGAGCAAACTTCTTCATCACAGCTTGCCTTAGAAAACTGCAGGGTTTTATTTTTTTCTGCTGTCTGCATATCAGACTATGTTATGTATTGATACTAGGTGTTAATGATAATTTAAAAAAATATTTCAAAGCAAGGGCTATGTCAACCTAGAATATTTTTCTTTTCCTTTTTGACCTTTACCATCAACCTTCATTCTAATCTTCAGAAAATCAAGTCAATTGTTATTTAAAAGTTTCATCTATTAATCACGCAAGTAGTTAGAGTACAGAATACCGCAGAATAAAACCTCAAATTGAAATTATTGGTGCAATTTTTCATTTCAAAGAATTTTTTCACTGATGTTTGAATTTAGGCAAGATAAAGACTAAAAGAGATGGCCATAAACAACAGCAGGGCTGAAATGGAGCTAAGCTGGATAATAATAAGCAACAACAAAGTTTACTGAAAAACAAACAAAGAAGTTTTTCTTAAAAACATGAGTGTGCATGTAAGAGCTGATATCAGAATGTAAATGTGGATATTTAGCTAGCAAAAAGAACAATTTCTACATTATTACCATATTGTACTTCATTTTGATTATTTTTGTAGTATAAATCAAATGTCCTGAGGGATATTCCACTTTGGGGCTGGATCAATAATGACCGGTAATACTACCAATGTCTTGGGGGGAACAATCATTTCCAGTCTCTGTGAACCTGCAGCAGTCTGAGCAGTCAATATAGCTTCAGAATGAGCAAACGAACCATCAAAGCTGCTCCAGAATATGCTGACATGAATGTTATATCTGCACATCATCATCAAGATGACTTGCTGCTTTGATCATTTTAAAAACATGTTATTTTTTTGTATGTATGTATTTTAATGTTTCCAGACAACTACTAGATCCTTACATGTGCTTAACGGTTGTTGATATGATTCTTTTTCATGCCAAAAAAAAGAAAATCACTGATTAAAATTTATAAAACACTCAGATAAAGAAAGAAGCAATGTCTGTCTAGAAACTCAAATTCAAAACTCTGTAAAACCAATATATTGTTTACATTGTCTTGCAAAAGTATTTATTACTCTTGAAATGTTTTAATTTTTCACATATTTTAATGTATTTTATTGAGATTTTAAGATATAGACTCAGACAAAGTAGAGCTTATTTCAACTGAATGAAAATTAATGAAGATCTGAAAAGTATGGATTACAGTTGGTTTGAGCCCCAATTCCTCTGGAAAAATTGCATGCATGTCTGCATATTACCCTAAAAGCATAATTCCCAGAGTAAAACATGGTGGTGGCAGTATCATGCTGTGGGATCAGCTTTTCATTTGCCGGGTCATGGAAACTGGTCAGCGTTGATGGGAAGATAAAAGAAAACCTATTAAAGCTGCAGAAGATTTGAGATCATGGCTGAGGTTTTCCTTCCACCAGAACAGTGACCCCAAACATATAATGATGAAATGGCTTATACCATATTCAGGTCTTAGGGCGAACCAGTTAATGTCCAGACCTAAATCCAACTGAATATCAACTTAAGCTTTACTATTCTCCTCCTTCACAGTTATGCATTACTTTCTGTTGGTCTAACATAAAATCCCATTAAATTTTTTAATGTTTGTGGTTTTTAAGATAGCAAAAACGAGAAAACATGAGTGCTTATAAATATCTTTTCAAGGTGCTGCATATTTTATATGTATTTTAATGATTTCTCAGCACAAAATATTTAAAGCCAAAGGGATCATGTAGAATAAGAATTTTTTAACCGATATTGTTATTCTTATCATTATCATCTAACTCTGGCATGCATGAATTTTTTTTTTAATTGAACTTTTTTTGTTGTTATTTAATAACCACAGACTAAGATTACGGTTTTGGTGTAGTCACCCGTGTTCTCTCCAAGACGCTCAGATATCTGTCTGTGAAGTTTATTCTTGATCAGTTGACCATATCTTAAAAAGTGGAAGTTGCAGTAAGGGTCGTCTACTTGGCAGTGAACGTTATAAGAAATCACAACTAAAATCAGTGTGGGATGTTGCTGAATCATCCATTATCCAAAGGTAAAATTTATATATATATATATATATATATATATATATATATATATATATATATATATGTGTGTGTGTGTGTGTGTGTGTGTGTGTGTGTGTGTGTGTGTATGTGTACATGTATAGCTATACTTGTGAGGACCAACCTTTGACAGCCCACCACCCTTGTGTGGACATTTGTAGTTGTGAGGACATGTTGCCTGGTCCCCACAATGTTTAACTAGCTATTAAACTTTACTAGTTAGGTTTAGAGGTATGGTGTGAATTAGGTTTAGGTTAAGGTTAGGGTTAGGCATGTATCAGTAATGGTTAGGTTTAGGGAAAGTGTCTGGATTAGGCATAGTAAAATCAAAGGAAGTCAATACAATGTCAACACAAGGATAGCTAGACGTGTGTATGTGTGTGTGTGTGTGTGTGTGTGTGTGTGTGTGTGTGTGTGTGTGTGTGTGCTCCAATGAGGCTCTTAGCACCTTTAGAAAATTAGCTAAAATTGAACATACTTTTCATTAAGCCCAAGTTCCTTTATGAAAAATATATTGTTTTAGTGGTCTGATGTCATATTCTCATCTTTAGTGTTGTGTTTTCATTAGCTCTAAGGGGAAAATCTACATACATAATTAAAATAAAGGCTTCAAAACATCAGTCTGGGTGTAATTGATCTATTTTTTATCGAATGTGTTTCACTTAGTGATGGGGTCACTAAAATAGATGAAGCCTATATATATAATAATGAAACTAAGATTCTTCAAATGTTATTGCTCTATTTATAAACTATCTAAGCAAACTTTAAAACTCAACAAGACCATCCTGGCACTTTCACTTAAAGCTGCTTTTCACAGGCATACATACAATGGCTTGCAGAACAGGTCATATCCCTTAAACCCTTTTATTTGGTTCCAACAACAAACCACATGGTATTTAATTAGGATTGTATGTGATCGACCAAAACAAAGTAGTGCATAATTGTAAAGTGAAAGGGAAATTATATGTGGTTTTTAATTTATTTTTTACAAATACAAATCTGAAATGCCTGGTATGTGTTTTTTTATTCAGCCACCCCTACTCTGACACTCCTAAATAAAATCAAGTACAACCGATTGCCTTCATAAATTACCACATTAGTAAATAGAGTTCTCCTTCGTGTATTTTAATTCTGTTATAAATCCATCTGTTCTGTGAAGTTGATTAGCGAGAAAAAAAGATCAGAATACTAAAAGTAAGGCACATTAGCACTTAATGATAAAAACACTGCACCTAACTTTGAACACACTACCCCTTTGGTAAAGCATGGTGGTGGCAGCATCATGCTGTAGAAATGTTTTTTTTATACCAAGGGCAGGGAAGGCTGATCCAAATTGATAGGAGGATAGTTGGGGCTAAATAGAGAGCAATCCTTAAATAAAACCTGTTAGGGGCTACAGAAGAGACTGGGCCATAGGTTCACCTTCCAGTGGATCAAAGTATTTAGGATCACAGTGTAATCATGTGTTGGAATAGCACAACCAAATTCAGACCTAAATACAGTTGAAAACCTGTGGGATGAATAAAAAAACTGATGTTCACAGATGCTATCTGTTCCATCTGGACTGAACCTGAGTGATTTTACGAAAGAAGAAAAGTCGAAATTTTAGTATCTGCAGCTGTGACGGCAAAAGATGCAACTTTCTATGAGTCTATCATATAAAATCCTAATAAGATACATCACCAAATGTGGGAAAAGTTTAAGGGGAATAACTAATTTTGCAAGGTGCTGTTCAAACATCGACATACATAACCTGAGCTTAGACAACCAGACATAAACTCTGCTCCTTAGTTTTAAATGCACTTTTTTCAAGATCAACAACCAACTTTTCTTTCTACACTTAAAAAACCATTTCCCTTAATCGTTTTCACCACAGTAGCAGCAGTTAAATTAAAATGGTTGTAAATTCACAGAGCCATGGTCAGAAAAAACTAAAATAACTGTGAGCTTTGTACAGACAATTTAGAATCAAAGATGTGTTTCTAGAGAGGAAATATAAACAAATGTAGGAGGCACCAATTCACCGACATAACTTGCGGAGTCACTTGGAAGCCGCAGAAGGTTTCTGCTGATCTGGCTCACAGTGTGGCAGTAACAAGTTTCCTGAATGATGCTGATGCCTCTTTGATTCTTTCTTCCCCTTTCACATTCCTCGGTTCAAGTTTTCTTTGTGCGTTTTGTCATCTAGTTCTTACTGTGATAGGACTCCGGACTTGACGCGCCATCGTCGCTCAGGACCTCGGTGTTGGTGAAGGTCCCAGCAAGCGTAGCACCCAGGGCTTGCCTGACCGGAGCCATCTCTGAAAGGATAATGTTATCATGATTGCTTACCAGTGTGGCCTTGTCCATGATCTCTTTGCTATGCTTGGACACGACCGCATCCAGGAAGTCGTACTTGTGAGACAAGATGCCGCTTTCGAATAAGTACTTTGTCAGGTAGGAGAAGACCACATTTGCTAAGAAAGATGCCACCATGGACACGGACTTGAAGGGGAACCTCTGCTGGACGAAGTACTCTACGTCTCCAGTGAGGTGGTGGACCCTCTCCACTGTCACCCAGCCGGGGTAATAGATGAATGGAGGCAGTTTTAGGTAAGGCTCTCCCCCACCAATGCGCAGCAAGAGTCCAAAGATATAGGCTGCCACGGAGCCATACGTGTTGGTGCCTTTTACGAACAACACACTGAGAAGTTGGGGGAAGATGATGACGTAGACAAGGTCAGAGCTTAAGTACCAAAGGCCGTATACAGATCCAGTTAATAGTGCCATAGCTGTAGCAAGAGCTCCAAACACAAAGATGGTGAGACGCATCACCCAAACGATCTCATCATCAGAAGCCTGGAGGAGAGAGGAAAGGGAATGCTTCTCTTTAAAAAAAAACTTGGAATAAAATGTTGATTTATTAGAGAGGTGGGCCTCGCTTTGCGTGCGAGTAAGAATTTTGGTGCTCTTACCGACTGCCGAAAGGCTAGCTGATAAATGTTCCTGGCAAACATGGAGCTGGCTGAGAGTATGGATGAGTCAGCTGATGACATCACCGCTGCCGACACCGCTCCCAGGCCGAAGAAGGAGATGTAGGGTGGGCAGAGGTGCTGAAGCACTATGGGAAGGATCATGTCAGATTCGTCCTTGTCCTTTGGAGCGAGGGAACCATAAGTCGTTTGATTCCAGTCTGAAAAATATATATAAATTTTTTTAAATGCCTTGCAATGAAATGTAGTTTATGTCTGTCAAGATTCTTGCTCTGAAGAAAATGTTTAATAACTTTTATACTGATCCATTAGCTTTTAGGACAAAAGGTTTCACCATTAAATCTGATTATTAGCGTTCCCCGTGGATAGACATGTTTTAGCTGCAGAAAAACAAAAGAGCTTGGAGTTTTCAGTGGGTGGAAATACAACAGCGATTATCAGTTCCCCTCTGCTTGGCTGGTTAAAATAGAACAAAAATCTGAGAAATAGGAAAAAAGTAACAGTTCTAAAGAAAGGCACATTTGCATGTTATATTAACTTTATTCTGATGATAAATTTGATATATAGTCATTTCACTGATAAGCATTAACTTTTGCACAAAGGAAGGAAAACCTGACTTGTTGAGCTGATTAGATATTATTTTTGAGAAAAATGTACCTAAAAGTAAATTATTTTAAGAGAAGGGGTCAGATGGTTTCTTTCTTCCTGCATGTGTGTAAATGGGTTTTTTTCTACTTTATTCTTGTATCTGATTGTGTCTAAGACCAGATCAGCTTTATGCATATAATGATAAATGGATATATTTGTTGCACAATCTCTCTTTTCTTTGAAACATTTCCAACTGTCTATCAGTTTTTCACTTTCTTTTTGCTTCATGATCCCTGTTTTTCTCTTCAATCCCTGGATAGTCATAAGCAGTGACTGTTTAACAGCAGTTCCACATGAGAAATATTCAGAAAAACCAAAATAATGAGCTTTTCTTCAGATGTAATATTCAATAAATTTGCATGGTCTGATGGCTCTTTTTTTGCCCAACCTCTCAGGATCTATCTGCTGGTTACCCCCCAGACACTGAATGAAACGGCATGAAAACATCTGATTGAGAAAAAAAACAAACAGGAAGCTGCGGGGATGTAAACAACCCAAACAGGCTTGCACTGTCTTTGATCAAACTCTGTTTAAATAAAGGATCAGACCCCTGGACCTGTGATGTTCCATTACTGGCTTAATTTACATGTTTGTGTCTGAGGATGATCTGTAGGGTCTTCCAACAAATGTAAATCCAGACAAAACACTGAGCAATCTATTCTCAAGGATGTGTCCATAAGGGACTGAACTTAAACTGCATTAAGAAAGTCCTGAATCCAAATGCCTACCACACTTTTCAGATTTTTCTTTGAAAAAAATAACCTAAAACTATTATTTTTCTTCCACTTTAAAAAGAACAAAAAATATAAACACAACACTTTTGCTTTTGCTCCCATTTTTCATGAGCTGAACTCAAAGATCGGAAACATTTTCTATATACACAAAAGACCCTCTACTTTCAAATAAAAAATGGTAGGGAAATAAATAAATAATAGATAAAGCTTTATTTCTATTGCACCTTTCTAGGAATAATCACAAAGTGCTTTACAGTAAAAACACAACAATCACAGAACATGTAAAATCAGAAAGTAAAAAAAACTAAGCAAAAGCAATTTCAAAAAGATGGGGTTTAAGCTGCTTTTTAAAGAAAAACTCTGAATCAGCAGTTTTCAGGCTGAGAGGAAGGTAATTCCAAAGAGAGGGAGCCACTATTGCACCTTTAGTTTTTAAATGGGTCTTCTTCACGATCAGCAGATGCTGATCACTGGATCACTGTAAATGAACAATAATTTCATAGACAACAGCTCTGGAAGACATTCCTGCAGTCAGCATGCCAATTACATGCTCCCTCAAAAGTTGCGACATCTGTGGCATAGTGCTGTGTGATCAAACTGCACATTTCAGAGTGGCCTTTTATTGTGGCCAGTCTAAGGCACACCTGTGCAATATTCATGCTGTCTAATCAGCACCTTGATATGCCACACCTGTAGGGTAGGATGGATTATCTTGGCAAAGGAGAAGTGCTCACTAACACAGATTTAGACAGATTTGTGAACAATATTTGAGAGCAGTGGGTCTTTTCTGTGTATAGAAAATGTTTCAGATCTTTGAGTTCAGCTCATGAAAAATGTTAGCAAAAACAAAAGTGTTGCATTTATATTTTTGTTCAAATTATCTTGTATTGGTCAAACACAAAGAATCCCAATAAAATACATTGAAGTTTGTTCCATAGTTGTAATCTGTCAAAATGTACAAATTTACAAAAATAAGAACAATTTTGTAATATGTTTTCCATCTTACATATGTTGCACTGTGTTCCAGTCTTTTGCTCCTGTTGTCACCCCCTTCAACTCTATGCCACAAGTTATTTTTTCATTAAAAATTGGATGAAATCACTGAAATTTTCCAGGTATTACATCAGTAATTATTCCTCCACGTCTGTCTGTTTTCATGAGTCGTGCCAATATTGGAAATAAAGAACTACTAGAAAGAACATCCAAATATATCTGACCACATTCCGCCCCGAGACAATTGGTGAGTGTGAATTTACCCGTGGAAGCCCCAATAGCTCCGATGAGGACGGACGGGACAGCCATGACTAAGCAGCCAAAGGCGGCAATGAAAGAGAGAACTTGAGCATAGGTAGCTGAGGAGGCAGAAAGAACCCGTTGGAAGTAGACCTGCCAGGGAATCCCTCCCAACATCTACAGATGGAAACACACACAAAGTAAATACAGACTTCAAACCAATGCATCACATTCAGCAGTCTTAATAACTCATGTCAGCTCTGAAGGAGTGAGTGCCTAAAACAAATTTGCTGCCTTCAAGACTGAACTCTCTCCATGACTCAACTGTTCTTTATAGGCATTACAGTGTTTATTGATGGATCCTCTCATAAAAGCTTTAGCTTACCAGCAAAAAGAAGTTGTCTGCCCAGAGCCAATTGTCTTCAGGCTTAATCTGGCCCAGCCATGGTGACTGATAGATTGCTTCCTTTGCTGTAACGCCGATGTCTGACACAGCAGGATTGGAAAGGGCAAAAGGCACACTGATCCACTGATGAAGGGGAGAAAAATCCGATTATAAATCTTAGAACATTGTGCACTATGTTGAATATACAGGGGTATGCTGAATTGTTTATTCCCTTGAACTTGATGTTGGGTTACAACTATAGACTTCTTTGCACTTTATTGATTTTTTTTACGTAATAGACCAACATAAATTCATGCATGAACGTAAAGTGGAAGGACAAAATGCAGTTTTCAAAATATTTTACAGTTACAAATATGAAAAGTGTGGCATGCATTTGTATTTATCCTTCTTCTCCCTGATAACCCTAAATTAAACCTAGCGCAACAGGTGTCTTTTGTAGTAACCTAATGACTACAAAGAGTTCACCTGTATGTAACGTAACCCCAAGAAAAATAGAAAAGCTGTTCTGTGAGGACCTCAAAGCTTTGTCAAAGAGCATCAGTGAAAAAACATCATCTTGAAGACCAGGAAACACACATAATCTGTTAACATGACAACAACAATTTGTGCACTTCACAAATCTGTCTGTTGTGGAAAAGAGTAATGAAGAAGGAGATTATTTATTTTAGAAAAAAGGCCATTAGAACTATTTTCTAAAGTTCACCAAGCCATGAAGGGGGCATTTCAAATATCACAATCCAGTTTTTGGATTATATGCTTGTATTAGACCATGTTTGTATAGTTTTGTGTTGATATATTTAGTGAAATAACCAAACAGAACTGAACTGACTCTGACAAAAGTGAACCTATTTTGCAAAGAAAAACGGACAAAACCTTCAGTCTCTGGGTATACAAAGCTGGTAAAAAACATGTATCCTTTTCCTTCCTCTTTACAATTTTTCATTACTTTGTTTATAACAGTTACACCCATCCAGCTGGTGTTTTGCAAAATAAATCCCAACTATGTTTCATGAGATGGTGTTGAGATGTCTTGTTCCCATGGTTTCCCATGAGTATTCTGAAAATGTTCACTTTAAATTTATTGGATGGATGTTAGTCTCTAACTCACCAAGCCCAAAAAGATGCAGAAGAGTTGGACCACATCTGTGTATGCGACGGAGTAGAGTCCTCCAACGAGCGTGTAAAAGATAGCTATGAGCGCTGAGATCACCACAGACATGTTGATGTTTATGTCCACGATTACACTGAGAGTGGCACCTGTATGGCAGTAGAGCCATTTAGAGTCAAGTAAAATTTTTAATCTTAAATCTGTAGGAAGGTCATTTAAAGAGCATGGGGGGGCACTACTCACCCAAGGCAGAGAGGATGGCTGCAGACCAGAAGATTTCTCCCATGAGTGCAGGAATGAAAAGCAGCCCCCCCATCCTTTTCCCATAAAGCTGCTGGAAAGGGTCCAACATCGTAACATATCCACGTGATCGCATTGGCTTGGCAAAGAAAAGGCCACCTGAAGGATGTCAGAAATTCAGCTTGGACAAACAACGTTCAGATGTGGAGCGTTTTTCCACATTAAAGATTATGTACAGTAAGAATGCTGTTCTAAATAATATAAGATACAACATTCAATTTACAGACTGGGAATCTAGGGAATATATATATTATAATGTTATTTGAATTATCATAAATCTCTAATTTATAGTTACTTCAAAAGTTAAAATGTTGATAATCTGGCACAGCAACTATACAGAAACTTTTTCTGTTTTCCTTGTCATACACTTTATTATAAGAATCAACAAAACATGCAACTGAACCTAAAACAACTGTGATTCTTACCTAATACCAAGCTGAGAGCATAACCAAATGGTGCCTGAGCCCAGGCCAAACCATAGTCTGGCAGGTAGACATACTCTGCTGTTCCATTGATGTACCCCCCACCAACCCAGGTGGCTGAAGAAGAAAGGGAGGAAAATAAATATTGTTCAAATAAATGTTGCTTTTTTTGCTTCCTTGTTTGTATTTTACAAATTTGGAGCCAAGGAATATCCGTGATCATTTTGCCGTCCGTGCATAAAATAGGAACATCACCAATCGCATCACCATTTTTGGATACAACTAACCAGGACCAATCAGACATTCGTGAACAAATGAATCAACTTTATAGCGTTTCACCTCACCGGTCATTGTGAATCCCCCCACGAACAACCCAATATCCCTGCCCCCGACCATAATACTCTCGCTCCGGTCTATGCCTTCGCTGATGCCAGAGTTCTTGTTCTTCCACGCAGCCCAGATCCCCACGAATAGAATAAGGACATAGAAGAGGACGATGGCCACGAGACCCTCTACGTGGATTGTCATTTTTCCTCCTCTTCAGCTTCCCGCCGGGATCAAGTGCGACTGTAAGCAGACTGGAAATTCATAGAGGAAACTGAAAGGAAGCAGAAATAAATAAATCCATATTCATAGTTGGAAATACAATTAAGAGCGAAATGTATGCAAAAGCCCAAGGCAGTTCGGTTTTTATTCTTAGATAAAGTCCGGACTGGCCGAAACTAGATTTGCGCATTGGAGTTCCACGCTTCAATGCACAACACCACCCCCCATTACAAAGGCTTTGTCTGCGGTTAAAGTAAGAAGGAAATCCTTGTTGTTGTTGTTTTTTACGCGCAACTACATTACATAAAAACAGTTTTGACAACTCGGAGTATTGAAAGACTTATTCATTACAAAAAAGTGTGCTCATAAGGAAATATACCTAATACGTGTTTATAAATGGGCCTAATTTAAGATAGGGAAATACAACAAAAAACTTTGCTTGTAAAAGAAAAACAATTATCATATTTTATTAAATATATCTGACTGAAATAGCTTGTAGTCTCTTTTAAAATTTGGTTACCAACAGCAGTGGTTGTGAGGGGCTACAGTTTAGCTCCATCTTAAGAACACACAAAAAAGAGAGTATGATTATTCCTTGCGCTTATAAAATAGTATATATGTCAACTTACAAGCTTAAAAGTCAGGAAAACCAAAGATGTGTCCAAACGTATCCATTTGGCGCGCCCTGTTGCTTCACTCTACCGCTCCTCTTTTTAGTTTTTGGCATAAATACTCTCGGGATATATTTCTGTGTGTTTTTAACATAATTTACATAATGAATATACACCATTTTTCAATGAATTCAGTTTTTACATCCATGCGTAAAAGCCCAGTAGTCCTTCCCAAGGCAACACTTAGATTTCAACATGCACACAGTTTATTAAAATGCGCTTAAAACAGGTGCGTCCATGGTTTCAGTCCGGAACGCTGCATTACACCTTATTACGCTTATACTATTGCTCCATGGGGCCGGACTGCGTGTTATTGATCTCTTTAAATCATCTACCAGGACTGTCAAAAAACAGCTGCACTACACTGCAGTTAAATAATCTCACAAACTGAATTTCTTACCTTTCCTTTGGAGAGATTGGTCTAAATAGATGGCATGCACTCTTCTGAAAAATAACTAAAATAGTGTAAAGATATCCTTGTAAAAATCACGACACTTTCTTGGGTATTCTTCACTGGCGCGCAAACCCCAATTCAACTAAGCTGTTTTTTTTTCTAACTCACGAAGCTGCCCGGTTAGAGCCGCGGAGAGGAGGAACGGAGCGAGGGAGGGTGAAAGAGGGTGGAGGTGGGTTGGAGGGATGGAGATGAATGGGAGTGGTGGGTTTATTGGGAGCTGTCAGGTTGGGTAGATGGTGGATGAATGTCTTCCAGGGCAGGACGAAAATAGCACCTAATAGAGAGTGGCGTGACGCACTACCTCGCCGGAAAAGCTTTCCAATATTATGTTGGCAGTGGTTGAAACCTTTACTTCGCCAGGTTACATCTCAGGCCTGATTAACGATGTTGCGTCGTTGGTTCCAGTTTTTCTCTCATGGTAAAGACGCAATTTACTCAGATATATTTCTTTTACAAAGAAGACTTGGATATTTTAGTTCCCTCTTCACTTTATGGACGAAACATATTTTTATCCTAAAGTCTCAACTTCTGGGATGTTTTTTTTCTTAAGGGAGCAGCAACACATAATGAGCAAATCTGCTTCAAGAATTTGCTAAAAACGTTGGATGCTACATTTTAACTCATGATGACAGCCTTCAAAACATAGCAGAAATCCTCAATGTAAAGATAAGCTTCACAGACAGTTGTAGTTTTAACAGGAGGTTCGAAGTCACAAGTAAGTCTCAGGTCTTTTTACTCAAGTCCCAAGTCTAAATATGATAGTCTTAAGTCAAGATGTGCGTATCCAAACTCAAGACATGCAAGTCCAAACTTATAAAATACAAGTCCCAAGTAAAGTTACGAAAGTTCCAAATCAAGACATGAAAACCCTAAATTAGGATGAAGAAGTCTGAAGACAATATGTCCCAGGTCAGACATGTCAGGAGTTGTGACATGCAAGTCTCAACTCAAGAAACAGAAGTTGCAGGTCATGATATGCATGTAAAGCAAAGCATGCAAGTTGCAAGCTGACTTGGAATCTGTCTGTGTCATTGGACTGAACTGACTTTTTTTGTGAAGTGGTTTTAGATGATTTGTAATTGTAGACTGGTGCAATATAAATGAGCTGAATTGAATTGTCTCAAGTGAAGCTGTAGAAGCTGTAGAAATCCCAAGTCACGATTTACCATCCTTACCCACAGGTTTTGCATGCTGCATTTTCTTTATTTTTCACCATCTATTAAATTCTGTAAACAAATTAAATTACCAAGTATATAAT
Source organism: Valencia hispanica (assembly GCA_963556495.2). Taxonomy (NCBI): domain Eukaryota; kingdom Metazoa; phylum Chordata; class Actinopteri; order Cyprinodontiformes; family Valenciidae; genus Valencia; species Valencia hispanica. The sequence continues at coordinate 18,547,219 of OY747707.1, forward strand.
CTTTCTCTCCAATTAGTGCTCAGTAATGTCACTGTTGTTCTTTGTGTTTTTTTTCTGCAACGATGTGTTAGATTGAGAGATTCTGGGTATTTTGTGTAAACTGGCAGTAAGGTATGTTAACGTTGTTTGATTACAGAAATGTTTAAAGGTGTTAGTAATCAATCACCTGCTAGTCAAAAGTCCAAGTGAAGTCACCAGTCAGTCCTTTTTGTGATCTCATCGAGTCGGGCCATCTGCTTCAAGTCTAAATCATCTGACAGCTCTGATCCTAACTCTACTTTTCAAGCAGATTTGTTGGAGCTGTCCATGGTGCCGAATTTGACATTTTCTTTGAAATCTCTGGTTTCAAGATAGATAATCTTAGATTTAGACACCTTCATAATTACATCTCTGAAATGTATATGTTTTAAACAATGTGGTGGTTCTAAAAACTACTTTTCGACTTACTTTGACGAAAACAATGTTATAATTTTTTAGGTGATGTCTTAAGCACATTTCTGAAAGGTCTTTTTCACATCCTGAATAAAATTAGCGACCTGACACTAACTTCTACCTGTTGGCATGCTCTCTTTGGCACAGTGGGTAAGAAAGAAAATGCATCATTTATGTAACGTGCTGGCTGTGGTTCTTTGGGTTTTTCTTGTCAGGTGTGCTATATCAATGAGTGGAAGACTGCTGCCCCACTCACCTATGTTTATGAGTTTTAGAAAAAAATATGTTTCATTCAGAATCAGGGTGTCTAATGTATTAAGATATGGCCCTATTCAATATCTGATCTCAGATACGCCCCACCTGTGTTGTTTTGTGATGACTTGGTTACCTGCCTTTGCTTCAACACAGGGTTAACACATCTACTGAAGCTCGGGAGAGGGTGGAAGAAACGTCTTCACTTTCTCGGATGTCAATGTGAAACTTCATCAAAAGATGAATTATATATGAACAGGAGTAGTGAGGAATAATTTCATGTGCACTTAATTTTTCTCTGTATAGTCCGTTTCCCGGACGTAGTTTTGTTTCAGTGTATTTGAATAATATAAAAAAATATGAATTTAGCACAATCCAATAAGAGAATAAGATAAAATAAACAGGACATGTAATTGGCTTGTTATAGTAGGAAGGTTTGATTTATTTCATCCCGGTAACTCCAAAAATATTTGAAGTTTACAGTTTCACAGATGTTTTTTTTTTTAAAGATGGAAACTATATTAGATCCCAGTGGGAATATTCAACATATATTGAGCCTTTTAAAAACTGTGATGTTTGCCACCTCTATTTGCCCACTGATCATTTGTTTTCATTCAGTAAATCAATGATCAAATAGATAAATCTATACAGTAATATAGGAGTTTAGTTTATTAATAGTTTTTTGCTCCATGTATTGTGATAGCAGAATTTTTGTATAATTAGGTCAATACCTTCAGTCCCGTTAATAAAAAAAATAATTGTAACCGTACCCTATGAGTGAAAAGAACTTTTTGGTTGTTTGTGTTTATTTTTCCACACTGTTACGTATCTCCCAACCCTGATCATGTCATATGACAGCTAGAAATAAATTAAGCGGCTTTCTCGAATTTTGAATTATTTGTCTTGTATTTTCCTGTCTTTACGGCTGAGAGTCGGTCAGACAGAGGCCACCTCTAATTGGAGGGTTTTCCACAAAGACGCCTCGGAAACATTTCCACTGTGAGTACGAAGACAAGCAGAGAGAAGGAGTCATAAATAGATCATCAGTCAATATCCACGACAAACAAACGCCCCAAAACATCAAATTACTACTTGTAATGAAACATAAGCTATGTAACATGTCGAAAGGTGCTGTGTGAAGAAATAAGCCTAGATCCATGATTGCTCTATCTAAAGATCTTTATTGCCACCCAGTGGTTTCTGCAGACTTCACAAGCACCTTAGGAGAATTAGAAAGTCTTTAGAAAATAAAACAGTAGCAAAATTTAAGGGGGAAAAAAGTGCAATTCGACATGCTCAAAAGCTCTTTTCTTCTCATGACATGAAAGCTAACTTTAACAAACAATATTCTTAACTAATCCAAGTTTTCCAGGGTTAAAATGGGATCTAAAAATGAGATTTACTGGACTTAAAGCACAAAAGAAAGCCATGGTGTCACAGGATGCAATTTCCATTTCTTCCAGATGTCTTTAAATTTCAACCTCTTAAAGCCTCAGTAAGAATGCAATTTTGTCCTTGTAAAAATTTATGAACAATCAATCCAAAAAGGTTCTTTATTTCAGGTTTGTTGTAGGTAAAGAAAGCAAAAGAACAAATGTACCAAAACTAAATAAAATTAACATTTACTTCCAAGAAAACAAACGATTCCACATTGATTACATGAAAAAATGTGACTAATTTTAAGCAGGACTACTGTAAAATTTGTGAAAATGAGAATACATTTTGCATGTGAGCTAAAAAGTTTATTTTCCCTAAGCTGACCAGAGCACATGCTTACCATCTCCCCTGCATGGCTTGTCCATATATATATATATATATATACACACACAGGTCCTTCTAAAAAAAATTAGCATATTGTGATAAAGTTCATTCTTTTCCATAATGTAATGATACAAATTAAACTTTCATATATTTTAGATTCATTGCACACCAACTGAAATATTTCAGGTCTTTTATTGTTTTAAAACTGATGATTTTGGCATACAGCTCATGAAAACCCAAAATACCTATCTCAAAAAATTAGCATATTTCATCCGACCAATAAAAGAAAAGTGTTTTTAATATAAAAAAAGTCAACCTTCAAATAATTATGTTCAGTTATGCACTCAATACTTGGTCAGGAATCCTTTTGCAGAAATGACTGCTTCAATGCGGCGTGGCATGGAGGCAATCAGCCTGTGGCACTGCTGAGGTGTTATGGAGGCCCAGGATGCTTCGATAGCGGCCTTAAGCTCATCCAGAGTGTTGGGTCTTGCATCTCTCAACTTCCTCTTCACAATATCCCACAGATTCTCTATGGGGTTCAGGTCAGGAGAATTGGCAGGCCAATTGAGCACAGTAATACCATGGTCAGTAAACCATTTACCAGTGGTTTTGGCACTGTGAGCAGGTGCCAGGTTGTGCTGAAAAATGAAATCTTCATCTCCATAAAGCTTTTCAGCAGATGGAAGCATGAAGTGCTCCAAAATCTCCTGATAGCTAGCTGCATTGACCCTGCCCTTGATAAAACACAGTGGACCAACACCAGCAGCTGACATGGCACCCCAGACCATCACTGACTGTGGGTACTTGACACTGGACTTCAGGCATTTTGGCATTTCCTTCTACCCAGTCTTCCTCCAGACTCTGGCACCTTGATTTCCGAATGACATGCAAGTACTTTGGAGCACTGAGCAACAGTCCCGTGCTGCTTCTCTGTAGCCCAGGTCAGGCGCTTCTGCCGCTGTTTCTGGTTCAAAAGTGGCTTGTAGCCCATTTCCTGCACACGCCTGTGCACGATGCCTCTGGATGTGTCTACTCTAGACTCAGTCCACTGCTTCCGCAGGTCCCCCATGTTTGGAATCGGTCCTTCTCCACAATCTTCCTCAGGGTCCGGTCACCTCTTCTTGTTGTGCAGCTTTTTCTGCCACACTTTTTCCTTCCCACAGACTTCCCACTGAGGTGCCTTGATACAGGACTCTGGGAACAGCCTATTCGTTCAGAAATTTCTTTCTGTGTCTTACCCTCTTGCTTGAGGGTGTCAATGATGGCCTTCTGGGCAGCAGTCAGGTCGGCAGTCTTACCCATGATTGCGGTTTTGAGTAATGAACCAGGCTGGGAGTTTTTAAAAGCCTCAGGAATCTTTTGCAGGTGTTTTCAGTTAATTAGTTGATTCAGATGATTAGGTTAATAGCTCGTTTAGAGAACCTTTTCATGATATGCTAATTTTTTGAGATAGGAATTTTGGGTTTTCATGAGCTGTATGCCAAAATCATCAGTTTTAAAACAATAAAAGACCTGAAATATTTCAATTGGTGTGCAATGAATCTAAAATATATGAAAGTTTAATTTGTATCATTACATTATGGAAAAGAATGAACTTTATCACAATATGCAAATTTTTTTATTTTTTTAGAAGGACCTATATATATATATATATATATATATATATATATATATATATATATATAATCTTCAACAATGTGTATTTCATCAATGAGAACACGTTAATCTTCACTAACTGATGTTTATTTTACTATAAAAATGTTAATTCTGATAGTATTTTATGTGACATGCTGCCACCTCCTGGCCAATCGGATGAATCACAATAGCACAAGCATTTTAGTTTCTTTACTTGCAAGCTCAGTAGTTCAGGGTTCAAATTCAGAAGACAGTCTTTAATGAGGCATTATTGTGATGCAGATATTTCATTTTGGTAAAACATGGTGTTATATTGAATTTTCCATAAAATATGTAAGATCATTCAAACATAGTTATTAAGCCTGTAGCCACTGCTGGAAAGGGAGCAAAGTGAGGGTGCATGGTTGTCCTTCAGAGCCTCAGGTGGCCTGTATAGTGGAGCAGGGGGGTATAGGTTGTTGAAGGCAGGTGGAGGAGATGGAGGTTGACTCGTCTGCACATGGAGGGGACCCTGCGACCTTTCTCTGCTGCTTCTGCTGCTCCAGCACAGCACCAGTCCACCAGTCAGACTAAGGAAGGACGAAGCGTAGCCGAGATACACAGCCAAGCCGATCTCATACTTCATCCCACTGGGAAGAAAAGGATCGTAAAAATCCATTATTACATCGTTGGTGGTCCAGGAAACGGTGACCAGGCAGAGGAGGCCGGCACAGAGGAAACCAACCCCTCCACTTAGAACTAGGGGGGATTTAACCACTGAACGTTGGGCAAAGTGGGTGCACTTCATCCCCATTACAGCAACCAGAGACGCCAGGACTGAGGAGATGCAGGACAGCACCATGAGAGCCCGGGCAGCCTACAAGAAAGAAGAGCAAATAAACTATAAAATATCAAAGTTCATTCTCTAATGAAACAGACATTTTCCTTTTTTTGTTTTAGATTTCTTGTTTGTTTTAGGGAGAAGTTTACTCCCAAACTCACCTTCATTTCACATTTGTTTTTCCTACATATAATTTCCCAAAATGTTGCAACGGAAGTTATTTATTTGATGCAGTGTGATTTGAAGTTAAGTGTTATTCATCTTATTCTTAGAGCTGACATGAATATAATGAATCATTCTACAGCAGGGGTCAGGTTAACTCAATCATTTCCATATTTGACCGGTTTTTTAGAACGGTGAAGGAAATATCTCAAGGCTGTCATTTTGACAGATTAGTATTAACACCTCTGACCACTTGGTGCAAATCTGCATATATTTTCTACTTCATGCACAAAGTATAGGTAACTAAATCAATTAAAGAAAAGATTCCCATGACAGCATCTATGCATCATCTCAGACCCAGACACCATGTTCAATGAATCTCGCTAACCGGGAGCTGACTGCACGTTGAAGTTACTGGGGCTTTGGAGTGCGCCTGTGGCAAATGAGGCTGGTTAGACGCGCTCCAAAGAGCCCGATGTGTGCCAAACACTGGCACATGCTGCTGGCTTAACTCCCGCCGAAGCAATAGTTTACGGGTGAAGAAACGGTTTGTTCAGAGAGTCTTTTCAACTTCTGATTGCTTCAATTGGAGAAATGTTTCCTCGTTTCAAAACTTTGGCTAAAGTGGTGCTCATTTCTAGTCTCCAGTGTGGCAGTGGAGCGCAGATTCAGCCCTCAGAGCAATAATTAATCGCAGCAATTAATCCCACTATATGACACCAAGTACAGAGTAAAAAAACTAAAACATTCCCCATAAATCAGTGTAAATTGATAGTAAATTGATAGTCTATATCCAAGAGGCCCTAAAGCACCTGCTCTCACATTTATTGAGAATATCACTGATATGTGGTCATTTTTTCCCTGTTTCTCTTTTCAAAACAAAGTAAATTTCCAGTCTTTTAAAATGGATTGGTAGATTAGCAGTTTTATTAATTATGGTCCAAAAGATACTGTTTATATCTGTAATCAACTATGTAAAGTATATGCAGCATCCTCCATATTTAGTGGCACTACTGCTATAGAAACGGTCATTGCAGTAGCATAATCTCACACTGAAAAAAATCTAATCGAACACATTTATTCATTGGTTGGAAAGTCAGACATTAAGAAATTATTAGTATCGCACTGATTTGGAGCCCTTAAAATTTAATTACCTTAAATCACTTTGTAACAAATTTGGTGGCTGATGTTGAGTTGCGGCTCCAAAACTGGCATAAGGTGGTTTTCTTCACGATGCCATTTGTTTGGTAAAGAGCACCAGACCCTCATGCAGCAAAACACCCCCACAACATGATGCTGCCACCTCTGTACTTCACAGCTGGGATGACGCTCTCTGGCTTCCCCAGGTTTCCCTCCAAATATAACAATTATCTTTATGACCAAACACTTCGATTTTAGTTTCACCAGCCCACAGTACATGTTTGAGAAATTAAGTTCTGTGTTGTCTTCTTTGCAAACTATGATCCAGCATTTTATATTCCTTTGTTGACTAATGGCTTTTTACAGTTTTAGATGTCTAAAAATTGAACCTATGGATGATGTCACACTAGAAGACAGTGTGTTTGGGGTGTTGCCTTAAAACAGATCCACCAGGCTGAATTTAACTCAAATCAGAAGCTTACAAAACCATGAAATTACCATCTGGGCACACTGTTTAAAGGTGTTGTGTATGTAAGCTTCTGACTATACAAAAAGTAATAAAAAAAACTATAAGAAATTCTCTCTCATTATCGCCTTTAGCAAAGAGAAATAATTTAGCTCAACTTCAGTGACCCAAAACAGGAAAAGCTTGGCCTGATATAATGTCAGACAGAGGGGAAAAAAAATGGTTGTGTCTTTTTTTTCCACACTGTAGGTAAAAATAGTATATTTCTTGTAAGTAACATCTCACCGTAACATCTGGTTATCTGGATAAACCTTCAGTACCTGCAGGTCACGGGGCAATGCCAGCAGAGATCTGTACACCTCACACTGGTAAATGCCAGTGCTGTGCCAGACGCATTCCATCCACAGGCCTTTCATGTAGGCAGTGACTGTTATGATGTTGGAACCCATGTAGGCTGTGCTGCGCCAGTGGGGGAGCAGGGTTGCGACTACGGTTCCTGCAAAGCCCAACAGTCCTAAGAAGAAGCCGAGGAGCTGTACCGCCGTGCTGGCCATGACTGGCTCGCTTGGATAGATGCTGGAACCGCAAATTACAAACTTGAAGTCACTCATTATATTTGATTCGACATGAAAAAAAAAAAAAAAAGAAAATGTGTAAAAATGGGACACACTCAACACAAGATTACTTACAGTTCCCAGGCCCTGAAATTTAGTCAGGATTACTCCTCTTATCGTCCCCGGAGCAGCAGCATATTCCTCCGAGCTTACATCCAGTCACGGAGCCTGAGCCATTCCTCAAGTGCCTCTTCAGAACGTGCGCAGAAATAGCTGTGGAAACTTTCAGCGCTCCGGCGTGGGTCTCTGGTGAGTGGCAGGTGGCTGAATGTGTGACTAATGAGAGCAGTGTTCAGCTTCACCTGGTAAACGCTCTCTCCTCTGGAGGGGCAAAACCACAGCAGTCTATTTGTTAAGCTCTCCGCCACACCTCAGGAAAAAAGAGGAGAAAGACTAAATTAAACATTTACAGAAACCACCTGAGCTGAGAGCACAGCTTTAAGCCAGTGAAATTATTTCACTGCTCTGCAGGATGTTTGAAGGTGAGGGGCTGAATGATCTGCAGACAGCTTTAGTTGCTAGGTCCAGAACTGTTATAGAAGAGGACAACCATGGCTTTACTTTTGTTTCAAGCTGCATTATTTCCAGTGTTTGTGCTGTCTGACTACATATGTTCTGATACTCAGTTATACATTTACAAACAGAGAAGTAAAAATAATACAACCTGGAGCGCCAGGCAACAAGTAAAGGTTTCTCCCTTAAACTGTCAATAAGCTCCTAATGATTTACTTTTGCTCCTTTTTAATGTGTTAAACAAAATATCTTAAAAGGGTGTTCGTTTCTTTGAGTAATATTGATAGAAAAACACTTTTTGTGAACACAAGACAAAGTTTAATATGCAAATGAAAGAAACTAGAGAAAATTCATTGTCCTGACTTCCTCAGAGAACAAAGTCTCTCTGCAAAGCCTGGGTATTTTTTTCTGTTAGACCTGGCACTGCTCGGATCTCATAAAATCTCAGTGACACAAGCCCTATTGTTCTTACTTAATGATCGACTACACTGAAGGCGTGAAAGGAAATCATTAGGAACAAAAGCTAAGCTGTGACAAGGATCTTGTCTCATTTTCACATCCTGAGTTCAGCCCAGTTTAGCCACATAACAGCTCCTAATTCAACTTCTTTACATTCTGTTACGTTCCAGCCACAAACTTTAATGTGTTTTACTGGGACAGACCAACACAAAGTACTCCATAAATGTGAAACGGAAGGAAAATATTAGATTTTTACAAATAAAGTCTGAAAAGTCTGGTAGGGATTTGTATTCAGCCCTAAATATAATCCACTGCTGCCACCTGCTTTCAGAAGTCATTTAATAAATTGAAGTGTGTTGTTTTAAGTTGTTTTTTGTGTGTGTGCATCTAGAAGACCAAAGAACACACAAGACAGGTCAGAAACAAAGCTGTGAAGAAGCTTCACAGCTTTGTTTTTAAAGGTTAGGTTTTAAAACAACATCTCCAGCCTTTAAGAGACCCACAGGTCAGGTGGGAGAATCTGTTAACAGGACAACTGTTAACGCTTGTGATGCCCATAAAAAATGATGGAATAGTTGCAAGAAGAAAAACCTGTTGAAGTTGCCATAGTCATGTGAGACTACAACAAATGCTTTTGGTCAACATTCAAAAAGCCATGTTTGGCAGAAGTCTAACATTGCATATTACCCTCAACACACAATCCTCATGGAGAAGCATGGTGGTGGCAGCACCATGCTGTGTTAATAATAATAATGGCTTGCATTTATGTAGCGCTTTTTTCGAGAGACTCAAAGCACTTTACAACTCCATTATTCATTCACTCTCACATTCACACACTGGTGGAAGCAAGCTATGATTATAGCCAGAGCTGCCCTGGGGCAGACTGACAGAAGCGAGGCTGCCATATCGCGCCATCAGCCCCTCTGGCCAACACCAGTAGGCGGGTAGGTGAAGTGTCTTGCCCAAGGACACAACGACATGCAACAGGTGGAAGCTGGAATCGAACGCACGATTTCTGGGTCGCAGGCCGACAGCTCTACCACTGAACTACAGCCACCCTGATTATCACTTTCTTTAGCAGAGGATAGGGAAGCTGGTTAGAGTTTATGGAAAGATAGATGAAGTTAAATACAGGAAAATCCTGGAAGAAAAAGTCTAGACAACTGGGCAGAGATTCACCTTCCAGTGGGAAATCATCACCAAAGACACAGAGCTACAACTGAATGGTTCGAATGGCAGAAACAGATGCACACCACACTTTTCCGATATTTACTCAAAAAAAGATTTAAAAACTATGTGTCCCTTTTCTTAGCTTCATAATTATGCATAATTTTCTGATTAAATACATTAAAGTGTGTGGTTATTTCACAAGAGGTGAAAAGGTTAAAGGGGTATGAATATTTTTGCAAAGCACTGTGCACCAGTGTTAATCTTTTTTTAAAAATTAAAGCTTCAACTTTGCCTTAATACTCACTATTATGATCTCTGAAAGGTCAAATTTACAGGGGTACGGATGATTGAGTCACACTAGAATACGAACATTTTACTGGACATGTTTTAAATGACAATTATCAGTGCTCTGCTCATGCCTAAGCTTGCCATCTTAGTTGTCAAACAACAAATCCATTTGTCAGTGGTGCAGCACTGACAGCAATGTGACAGGCCAGTTTTAGATATCATCAGCTTGATCACTGACATTATTTCCATCAGTGTCAACTACATCATGTAGGAGACGGCATGAGAGACAGCCCCAAGCAGATTAACAGGCCCGATGTCAAATGTGGAGCTGGAGGCAGAGAAGTGTTGCCGTGCAGAGCCAGACAAAAGAGATATTGTCCTAGTTTCTTGTTGGATTTTACCTCATTAACTTAGCAGTGCATTCCACCGTTAAGATGGAGATTAAAGTCACCAACAAAAACATGATTTAACCAATTCGCAAATTATATTTAGTTTAGCAAAAACTTGTTTGTTACAAAGGCATTTAAAAAGTAAAAGAGTGTGGTGCAAAATTTTTACCTGACTGAATGTACATACGGTATAACAAGCCAGATGAGGTCCATCGCCATGGTGGTTTCTCCTCATTCCATTGAGATCCAACTTATTTCCGCAGCTCATCCCTCTTTCTTCGTCTGTGTCCCGAGCGTAGACTACCGTGACATCCTGTTGCTGCACAAGAGCATTTTACCAGCTCTTCCCTCGGGTCCCTCATGGAGCATTCGGCCGTCTGTGTGATCCCTGCGGCGGAGGGATCATCCTCTCCAAGGTCTGCCTGTGGGAGATGCCATTTGAATGTGGAACACTTAATAGTCTTAGTTAAACAGAATAATCCTGTGATTAGCAGCAGAGCATAGTGGGTTTGCTCCTCACAGCGCTTGAGGGTGACACTGCAACACTACTGTGATGATGTGGGTAGGACAGGCCATCCTTTATAAGAGTTTAAATGACTGCAGGGCTCTGAAAAGCTGCACTTTATTATGTGCTAAAAACACCTGATCAACAAACACACTACTCGAGATGAATTATAAACTGCCATCGAGTCCTCAAGACATTCAAGGACGTGTTTTGATTATTTGGACATTTTAGAATCTTTAAAAGTTGCTTTTCTTGAAAGTCAAAATTGTGAATCTTTAAAAGTTGCTTTTCTTGAAAGTCAAAAATGTGATTTTCAAAATGACAATTATTGTTTTGAAACTCATAATTGTTCTTTTGAATTTTCTAATTAAGACTTTAAAAGTCGAAATTATGACTTCGATACCCTAAATTAAGGCTTTGAATACCACAAACATAACTTTGAAATCCAAAATGATGTGCTGTAAATCTCAAAGACATGATTTTGATACATCTTTGAATCTCATAATTATAATTTCAAAAGTCAAAATTTGGATTTGATAAATACACTGAATAAAGTTAACACCACTGAAACAAAAATCTGTCTTTTTCCTCACTATTCATTAAACACAGAATTATGGCTTTAATTTTAGAATTTGTTCTTTAATCTCAGAAACCTGCATCTTCAGGAACCCTTCAGCCATGTAAAAACAAATAAATCACTTAAATTCAACATGTTCCCCAGAAAGTTATTTCTCCTCATACACAACTCACATCTCTGTTATTGAAGCCAGTGGCTCCCAGTCAAAATTCTGAGAAAAAAGACAGAAATCTGAGAATAAATCCAAATTCTGAGATTTAAGTAAAAACTTCTGAGGCTAAAGTCAGAATTAGGATTTATTTCTCAGAATTTATTTTTGTGGCCCTAATCCCATCCTATAGCTAAATATGACGTTGCATTTAGTAGTTATTTTAAATCTCATAATTATGCCTTTGAATGTTGAAACCATGAAATAACATGTTTCGCTTCACTTTAAAGAGGCGGAAGGGCTTCCATATAAATGTGCATCTATATCTAACCTTTTTGTTTATGTTGTAAAGTTTTAGAACAGCACTAAGGCAAAGATGAAAGTCGGCCATTTTCGCGCCGTTGTGCTCAGATGTGTCATTTGACAGCGAAATAAGCACCCAGCTGATTTTATCAGAATTTATTTACAGTTTTTATTAAACAGGTGAGATTATTTTAAATGTTTATAGTGTGTTCTGTTAAGTAAGATTCTATCTGAGACTTAATTGATGTTTAAAGTGAATAACTTGTATCGCTCCTATAATAAAGACGTCAGTTTAGTTAGCATTGTTAGCTTATTTTACTGGCAGAGCTACTGATGTTGTGTTGCTAACATTTTTACCATTTCGCTTGAATTTTCCCAACTTGTTTGCATCCAGCCAGGTTATCAGGGATGGTAATAGTGAGAAAAACACCCAGCAACACTGGGGAGTACTCATGGACACGCAAGTCCCAGCGCTTGAAGACTCTCCAGCGGCCTCGGCTTGTCAGGACCGTCATCACCCGCAGCCAGCATACCTCCGCCGCGGGCTTCTTCAACGGACTCCCCGCTGAGGTGTTCCACATGATCCTGGATCAAATGTCCGGTGGGCAGTAAACCTCTAATAACGCATACATTAGCTTTGTGATATGTATGGGAGATAAGGGGTTTAACGAATGTAATATTACTGTAGATTAGTTTGTGAAAGATCGTATGTTCTCGGAATAGCACCATGAACAGGTGTAGCCTTACAGGTTCAGTCAAGTTAGACTGTAATATTGTTGAAAATGTAAATTATCGCAGTAATGACGTTACACTCAGCTATATTACACTTAATACATTTTTATTTATTTATGTTGATTGTTTTTTTTAAATTTCCTACTTTATTTAAGACAGAAACATAACAGTATCTAATTTTTATACATCGTCAAATAATAAAGGTTACTGAACTACATTATGTCTTTTGACTAATGAAAGCCCTATGTTCAGGTATCCTAAAATAGGACTATTAGATGAGACCAATTGAAAAAATTATTTAATGCAGATATGTTAAGGCCAAAGGCTGCAGCTGCTGAATGAGTTAAGCCACACCTGAACCAGAGGGGCAAGAGGAGCTTTAAGTTGTTGTTTTGTCAGAATATGCCTAAGTATAGTATTTTTGCATTTCACAAAAAGTTGTGTTACTAAATCTACTATGATATAGCAAGATATTGTCCAGAATAGGTCCTAGATGGTGACTTCCAGTACAAGTTTTCTCAGTAATATTTACTTCTTTTAAAGCTAAAAAAAAGAAGACCCCCTCCCCCTCTACTTTTTTAACTGATTTATGAAATATTTTTGTGCGTTTCAGTGGTGGACATCAGTGTCTTCAGCATGGTTTCAAAGGAAATCACCAGTTACATTGTGGACTACATCTCCTCCCAGGCCTGGAGGAATAAAACAATCATCCAAAGCTTTCACAACTCCACATTGTTAGAACAAAGATCCACTCTGGAACACTACAGACACATGGGTAAATTACTCAGTTCCCTTTTGAAAGCAGGTCTTTTGTTCTCTCTTTTTTATATTCTCTTTTAACTCAAAAAAATTGTTCTGAGCCTTTTTGTAATGCATCACTTACTGATCAGCAGTTAATACCTTTTAATTGTATTGTGTGCCTTTGTTTTTTTACATTTCAGGATTGTTGTTCAAGAGGTGTACCCTGTTGCTACCCACAAAGGACAGATTAAAGTTCATATTTAGCAAGTTTTCACAGGTGAGGTTAAAAAGAGTTGAGAGGACGCAGCATAGTTAAATGTTCTGATTCATTACGGGTATCTCAGAAACATTCACACCTCTAATAAAATGGCACGTTTTGTGACCAATAAATCTATCAAAATATTTCCACCTTAAAGGAAAACGTAACAAAAAAGCTGCAATAATCTGATTAGATACTGTGAGTGAGTACACCATTGAAGTAATAGTTTGTAGATGCATATTTTAATTCAGTCTTCCTGAGTTCACACCTGCCATCAACTACTGTAAATCCAATGAATTTGAACATATTTTCAGCTTTCCTAGTATCATTCTCTTGACACTTGCTAATGTGAACCAGTTAGCTAAAGCCATACTCTGCAGATAAATTTTTAAAAGTCAAAAGGATCTGTTGTGTGAAACCCCACAGCATTATATACTCACTGTGACTCTGAGAAGAGAGTAATCAATAATTATAAAAGGGGGGTGACCAATAGGTCATTGGCAACACCGAAGGAGCTGTAGTAATGTTTGGCGAGTACTTTGTGTTCTACATCAGGGGTTCCCAACCACTAGACCAGTACCGGGCCAGGGACTGCACAGAAAAAATAAATAACTTATAGTATTTCGGTTTTATTTAGAAATATAAGGTTGGATTCGCTCCGTTACATCAGACTTTAACTCACTCTTGACGGTGACGTGATATGTCAATGCTAAAAATAAACCCACAAGCTAGCAGAATGATTAAAAACAGAAGTCTCTGAAAAGTGTTTTTGCAAAGAGGAAAATGTCCAATGAAGAGATAGAAGAAGAGCCTATGACTTCCATCAAAAAGAAAGTTACATTTAGCAGACAATACAAGGAGTCATACTTAAAATATGGATTTATCAGGACAGGCGATTTCCATGCATCAAGCCCCCGCTCTGCTCCAATATGCAGCAACCTGCTTTCTAATGAGGCAGTGAAACCTTTAAAACGGCCCCAGACAGACCGGCTCCCACTAATTCAGCGTTGTGGTGAATTCTATTTTTCATTCACTTTATATTTGTTTTTGTGGTAAACCTTATTTTAAAAGCATGTTTAAATGTTACCATAGTGACCAGAGAGTGTTAGGGGGCAGAGAGGATGTTACTCATGCTATATTGTTGGGATGATGATATGGAACGCTGCTAATAAAGGTACGAGCACATATTTGATTTACATATACTATAATATTTAAAAACAAACCCGTTTTTTATGCCTGCCGTTTCTTTTTTTGTTGTTGTTGTATTTACCCGCCGGTCCATGTGAATATTGTCTGTTAAACCGTGGCGGAAAATAGGTTGGGGATCACTGTTCTACATGTAACATCAATCTTCTCTATCCAGTTTTCATTAGTGTTTTTACGTTCCATTGGCAGTGTGTTACATACTTCCGGGTCAAATCTGCCTTTTTTGACATCCTTTCTATGTACATATTCACATTATACATCATTTGAAAGCTGAGATTCTTTCAGGGGCCAGAGGGAGGTTCAGGAGTTTTCCCAAACAGCCGGTCTGTTTCAGATCGGTGGCCAGAACGTTTGTTTTTGTACACCAAAAGCAGCCACGGATTAGCCTCTGTCATGATCCTCCTGTGCGTCTGCTTGTGTCTGTGAGTGAGGCATCTTCCTTTATAGAAGATCTTTGTACGCCCTACTGGTGCAGCTGCAAGTGATTCAACTCTTGCTGCTGCGCTGGATTCTGTTGTCAAATATTGTGATATTGTTTGCTAGCTGCTACCAGACGTCAGTAGCTCTCTTCTGCTTGAGCCCGCCTAACTTCACAGAGCTTCCAAATATAGGTCGCCTCGGCGCCTGAAAGTTCGAGATATTCATGGAAAAAAATATTACAAATTCTTATCCACAACCCAATAGAGGTAAAGAAACTTCCAAGCTCCGGGGCTGAATTTCAACACCATCCTATCAACTGCTTGTGATTCAAATGGTGTATGCCAATCAAAGATACAATCACAACTGTAGACACAGTACAAGCTTTTGTCAAACCACTCAGAAAGCAAATAAATGACAACTTAACTTTCTAAGCTACATATCACAACCCAGAACAGACCTCATCTCGAACAAAAAACTCTTTTTACATCCAAAACGGTCCAGTTGACGTCCTCCTTTAAAATAGTTAATCCACAACAAGTCTTGTGTCCGAAATCCAACATCATCTCCCGCTCTAAACCTTGATAATTCCCTTCCTTCCGTATTTCTCACATAGTTTAATCATAACTGCTGTTAACATTCAAGTTAACCTCGGCGCCAGGCCTGTGTCTCTGTAACAACCTTTCAGAGTTCATATGATGTGTAATGAAAGTAAAGGCTTTCTGGTTCCGTACTTTCAGCCTAAGTGCAATATAAACAAATTGGTCAATGATTTAACATGTTTTCTGTTGAGCAACAACAAATGTCTCTGATTGGTCCTGTGATAAAAATGACTCCTAAGTTTATACGTGTGTTTTAGATTCCCTGCTTCACGATGGAGCAGTGCCTTGAACCAGACTGCACTGGTTTCTCCCGATATGGTGTCTTCCTCCAGGTGAGCGCTTCATATGAAAGCTGGACATCCTGTGGGAAAAAAAAACCCTAACTAAAACATGAATGTAATTAAAAGAGACGACATCTGTGGAGACAATCTGCATAGCAGCGAGCGTTTTACATCCTGTGTTCACAGCTTGTTAAAGTGGTATGGTGATGTGTAATGGCATGTGCTACAGAAATTTTTGAATTTTACACATTTAGGCATTTGATAAATAATCCATCTTTCATTTTGTGCTGTATCATAATACCTGTTACACATTTTTACAGTTAAGTCTAATTAAATACAAACATAAGGGATGGCCGATGTAATAACTGGATTGTATTACGGATGCTTCACAGACCCTGATTGCAGGATGGGATGAGTTGGAGTGCCACAGAGTGTTCAGCTTTTTGTGTGACCAAACAAACCTCCAGTTTAAGACTGAAGCTTTACTCACCACAAAACCAGGTGGGTACCCATCATGGAGGACTTCACCCTTCCTCTATAGGCTGATTTGTCTTATCTTTCTTATTAGTAGAACATTTATTTTTAATAGTATATTTAAAAAATCATAGAGCTAATAATGCTAGAGCATCATTTAACAGCATATTTCAAGCTGTTGCCCTTTAATACATTTTAAAATTCTTCACTTCTTTTATATTGCAACAACAAATTTAAATCTAATTTTCTGGGATTTTACACAGGAGCATTTAACTGTGAAGTGAAAGGAAAGTTTTCCTTTTCAAAAATAATTTATTCTGATGGCCCTAAATAAAATCCACTGCTGTCAAATGCCGTCCGAAGTCATCTAATTAGTATTCATCCATTATTATACATTTAGTGGTCTGTAAAGCCCTCAGAGGTTTGTTAGAGAACATTAGTGAACAAACAGCATCATGAAGACCAAAGAACACAGTCGACTGCTCAGGGATAGTTTAAAGCACGGTTAGGTTATAAAACAATATTTCAACCTTTAGACATCCATCATATGGAAATGAAGAGTATTGAACGGAGGCAAACCTACCACAACACATTCCGCTAAACTGACAGGCCGGGCAATGGGAGCATTAATCAGAGAAGTAGCCAAGAGGCCCAAGGTAACTCTGGGGGAGCTGCAGAGATTCACAAGACGACTATTAGCAAAGAGAAGGTTTTTATTCAAAGAAAGCCTTATGGATTCATGTTTGCAGTTTGTCACAAGGACACAGTAAACATGTGAAAGATGTTGCACTGGGCCGACTAATGAGAACGCAAATGCTTTTCTTCTCAGGGCTGAAGAGGAACCAGGAGCTGCAACTTCGTCTGTTTTGCCGTAAAGTCCTGTTGGACCCATGCCAGAACCAGCCAGATGGACAGTTCTGGTTAGTTCAGCTGCTGAAGCCTTGGCCCCTGGTCAGCCAGGCCCACCTACTGTTCATCCTTTATGGACCTCTGCAGCATGAGGGTGAGGTCACTGATATAAAGTAGAGTCTAAAAACGTCCGGAAGGGTTCTGACCACAACATTCACAAAAATAAAAATCTGCCCAAGTAATTGAGAAAGTAATGCAAAGATAACAGGGGTGAATCAAAATGAGCAACAAAGCAGCCAAAGTACAAAGATAGTTAAAAAAAGGCCCCTTCAAAAGATCATAAGAAAGTCTGGCTTGTTGAAGGAAAAATGCTAAGAAATAATGAATGAATTTTGAAGTATGCAAAAGTATTCAGGTTGTTTCCTGTATATTTTCACTACATAGTATAGAAAATGATTCAGGCCTCTCTTCTATGCAGGTGTCCTCGGCTGGCAGGACCTGGTGGAGAGGGGAGTGCCACACAGCGACCTTTGGGATCTGGCCAAGGGCATCCTGATGCTTTTTAGCACACTGCAAGTCAAAGGCTGGAGCACGGACTCAATACTGTCAATCCTGGAGGAACTGATTGGTATTTTACATCAAACACGATCAAATTTTTATGCATATACAAATAAGATAAAAATTTGTTTTATGACTGATGTAAAATTAAAAAATATTTTTTTCTGCCAGCCTTTTAAATGAATAAAGTTCTGTGTTTTTGATTTGTTCTTCCCCCGCCCACCTCCAGTCATTCCTCAGTCGTGGTACATGGAGAATGTGGCCCGCCTTCTGGTGCTATGCGGCAGCAGCCTCTGCTACACTTTCCTGGCCAGCAAGGCCCTCAATGGACGACTCGGCGAGATCTCCAGAATCATCATTCATGTCATACTGGTGAAAAAACTTCTATCTTTTGTTGAAATGTGTTAAACTTCCTGTATGTTATGTATTTTTGGACATTTTTGGCCTTCAGAGTAGATTTAGAGTAGATTTAGAAGATGCTTGATGCAAATAATAACAGTGGGAACCAGAGAGTAATGTAAAGGTTTGGTGTCAAACCATTTGTGCACTTATCACAGCGATGATAAACAAATAACCCCTAATTATTCAGAAAAATTCAATTCAATAATAGTTAATTGATCCCAGAGAGACATTAAGTTTTGTAGCTCATACTATTTAACTCTTCAAGGAGTTGTTGTAGATCCTGATGGCTGTAAGCAGGAAGGATCTCCTGTAGCAGTCTGTGTTGCAGTGAAACTGCAGAAGCCTCTCGCTGAAAATACTTTGTTGTAATATAGTCCCATGAATAGGATGCTCAGGGTTGTCCAATCGAAATAGTAAACGGTCAGCTTTACATCCAGAAAATGTTAACCAGCTAGTTTGCCTTAGCATCTGGCTAAAAGATAAATAGGTTAAAAGGGCCATGTTTAAATATGATTGTGGAGTTCAGAACAAAAGTTCCATGCATCTCTCCTGTATTTACTTTAAAAAAAGAGCAAAAGCATCCGGTTTTGTTCTTTTATTTACACGGAAAATTTTTGTTTTTCAGTCACATTTAGGAATGTAAATTTATCGTGATTAATTCACAGATACCCTGTGATTAATTAGATAAGAAAATTTAATTAACAGCCCTAGTTATAACAATAAATTTTTTAGCTACTGTGGCAACATCCACACTACTTCCTCTCACTAGATATGTTCTCTATTTTGAACCATTTTCTGAAAATCTGAGAGGATGTGGTTCGTGAAAATCAAATAATTTTCACAGACCTGCCCGTCTGGCGCAACAATAATGCTACATTCAGACTCACTAAAATTCCCTTATTTCCAAATTTGGATCTTCAGTTTGATCTTTAGCAAGTCATCCATACCTTGTCCAGGGGCCTAAATCTGTTCAGTTGCCGTTTGTGTTAAGAAGCGGTTCACTAGATGAACCTATTAAAGTTGCCGAAGAGCGTTTAAGTTTGATTGGGTAACACTTCATTTTACAAGTTGATTTAAAACATCGCTTTTTATTTTGTGATTGAGTGCTGTCCATGGTGCTGATTTTAGGTTCTTCTTTTTTTTTTTCTCAGTCTATAGATATCTAGGGGGGAAAAGTAGAGCTTTTTAAGCCTTAGTTCCCGTCTTAATGTCCGAATATTAAATCCGTCAGTTCATCTATCTCTCACCTCAATACTTTATAAATGACTGTTGTGAAATTTACCAGAAACTCTTGAAATTTAACTTTGGAAAATTATTAAATTAACACGTGCTTATTCATGTGTCTTATCGTTAGTGTTTCAATCTATAGCAAAAATCTCCTTACTAATCATCCTCTGAATATTTTTTTTCCATCAAAGCAGTAAAAGTCCAACAGAATAAACAAATTGTAACACAGAAGAACTTCTTTTTCTTTGTTAAAAAGGAAATAATTGAATTATCTGAAATCTTTTGTGTTGTAAAAAAAAAAACTGCTTTGTACTCCCTTCTCCCTTGTTCAGGTGTGCGAGAAGGACGGCTATCACATGAGCTGGGCGGTGAAGCTGGTTCAGCAGATCTGCAAGGTGTTCAGCACAGCAACGGAAAGGTTCGTCTTCATCCAGCACCTGGAGAACATGTTCTCAGAAGTCACGAGAGAGTTCTTTGAGTCCTCGGTAGCAGGTGAGTTAAAGCAGTTTTCATAAGAATATAATTCTGTTCAGAGCTAAGGTTGTGTTCTAAGTCTTTCCGTCCGATAAGCATTCAGAAATTGACTCAATATTTACTAAAAATGTGCAGTACACATTTTGTTTTTAAGTGTAGTTGAGAAAATGTAGTCAGGTTGTAGCAACATTAAAAAAAAAACAAAAAAAAAAACTTGTTTCGCTGAGTGTGTGCGCGTGATAGCTCAGATAGATATTTAGCCCCGTTTTCATTATCTCAGTGAAAACCCATTCAGCTCAGGTTGCAGAAGTGCTTGATTTGTCTCCAACTGGACCAAGCCTTTCTTTTTAGCTTCACTCATGCTAATTCCTAATGGTAAAATTGGACGCCCACATTGAGATGGATTTATTCATGTGAATAAGTCTGCCATCTTAATGCTGAGAAAGCTGATAATAAAGAATAGGCACAAAACAGGAGATTTATATATTGCATTTACTAGTAAAAAGAAAATACAAAGACAGGTAATAATATTGTCATCTTCTAGCTACTTTGCACATATTACAAGTTTTATAAAATAGGACTTCTCATTTGATCTCGACTTAAACTTTTTTTTCTAAAGATTTCTACTGCTTTAGACCCTTATCCCAGTTTTTTTCTATAAGTATATGGATGCAGAAATGTTGCCTCATAGAGAAAGCTCTGACAGGTCCTTAAAGCATTTTAAAATGTCAATAACGCCATTTTCTGTCTCCAGGGAACAACTTTGAAGATAGAGAGACTTTCCAGACCTTCTGCATCCTCCTGGACTCCAGCGCTCGCTTCCATACTAAACTGCTCCACATGTTCCTCAAATAAGAAAGATACACAGAGGGCAAAATATGTAAACAAATGTTAATAATGAAGGGGGTTGTCTAATTAAATGAATGGAAAACTTTAATGCACCTTTACAGTAGTTAAATAAACAGAACTGAACCACTTCATGCTGTTTAAACGCTTTTGTTAAACAGGTTAGTGATTTATACCGCTATTAGTGTGTCGAAATTTTACAATGCAGTTCATAAGCTCTGTTTGATGTCTTCTAAGAGTATTTAATATGTATTTGTTTAAATGAAAACTATTTATTTTCGCAATGTATTTATTGTTAATTTATTGTGCGATTTAATAAAATTGTATTTTCTAATATTTCTTTTTGTCTGTTTGTTTCTTGTTATTTTATTTAAAAAAACAATGAAAAAAACATTACATACACTGAGCAAATAAGCTTTTATTCATTTCTAGTTATTGCATCATTCAGCATTAACAGCATCTTCAGACAAAGTTGTTCAGTGACTTAAATTAGTAAAGCATTTGTTGGAGAATAAAAAAATAGATAAAAGCTGCAACATAAAAAAAAAAACTAATGTATGCAGAAAATAACCCAGATGATCCAGAAATATGTATTCATACTGCATGCTCATTTTATGTGTATAGTTATACATAAGGTGTCAGTGTAGGGGTGCATCAAATAATGACTTGACTCAACCGTCACATTCAGATTACACCAATCACCAGTCTTAAAAAGTGCAGCTCAGAGAAAAAGTGCTTGAATATTTGACATTGAAGTTTAAGGCTTACAACATCAGGAGTGATGAACACAAAAAAACAAGTCAGATCCAGTTTGCACGCCCCTGTGTCCCGGTCATGCCTGGTCAGTCATTTGTTCATTGTTTTGATATGATCTGCAGGAAACAGGGAAAAAGATTACTGTAGAGTCTCCGATGATCTACTGAAGGTACTGTTCAAAGCTGAGCTGCTTTGTGGGTGTTGATGGGAAAAAGAAATATCACAGAAAATTATGAGGGGTGAAACAGAATGGACTAAACACAAGGACAGATGAATAAAACAACTAGAAGATCAGTGATACAATGTTTTGCGATACCCCTTGAATTTCTTTGCATTTTATTTAAATAAAACATAAAAAAATAAAAAGTGCATTTGTATTCAGCACCCCCATTGTGTGTGTACAACCACCTTTGATTGTTATTACTGCTGTGCTGCTGCAAGTGTTTTGGACTATATTTCAACCCAGTCAGATTGGATTCTAAGTCTTGCTACACACTTTCAACTGAATTTAAGTCTAGGCCATTCTAACACATAACTATCCTTCGGATCTAAACCATTCCATTGTAACCCTGGCTGTATTTTTTAGGTTTTCCTGCTGGAAGATGAGCCTCAACAGGTTTTTCTTTCAGGATTGGACTGTATTTAGCTCCATTCTTCTCATCAATTTTGATGCTGTCAGTGTTTTTTTTAATGCCATCCAAGGGTCATTTTTAATGATTTGATGGCTTTTTGACTGTTTCTCTGATTAATACTCTCCACAAAAGGCATGCCATTTAAGATGTACGGCCATATTTTGGTAAGTTGCAGCTGAACTATACTCTGAATTATTCGGTGGTGTACTGAACAGTGAACTCTGCTTTAAATGTTTCCACATCTTTATCTCAGACCTGTGTGCTTTGTTACCTGTTCTTTATGATGATGTTTGTTCACTAATATTCTCTAATAAACCTGTAAGGACTTCACAGAGCAGAATAGCATACCAAGACTAAATTACAAGCAGGACTCAGTTTATTTATGAGGTGACTTCTAGCAGACATTGATATGCATATGATTTTATTTAGGAGCAGTGGAGTAAATAGGGCTAAATACAAATGCACACCACACTTTGTAAAAACAAACATTTAAACCATAAAGCTTTTTACTAACACATTTCAACTACCACAATCATGCACTACTTTGTCTCTCACATAAAATCCCCCAAAATATGTTATTTTTTGTAGTAATTTGGTTCATATGTCAAACAAGTTCAAAGGGGGTGTATACTTTTGCAGAGTGCTGTATATATAAAACAAAAGCTTGATTTGGACAAATCTTTTGTGTTAAATAGTTAAAATGAATAGATTCATGCGAACACTAATACAGACACTGACACCTACAGAAATGTGCATCCTTTATAACTCCACATGTTGACAAGCTTTAGCTTTAAGGTACTTACTGTGCGATTTGATCTATGGGTTTGTACGAAACAAAATAACAACAACAAAAATAATGTCTTATTGCTGGTTAGTTAAAGCGGTACAGAATAGACAAACAGTTTTGGCATTTCAGTTCTGAAACCCATTTTCTCCATTATCCCTGTATGATGATAAAATGGAATCAGCAGACAAATTACCTTGCAGCCAGTCCAGCCCTTCCTGCAGGCCTTCTCCTTTGATAGCATTGCTGGCGCTGAAAAACAAAATGTGCAGCGGTTAAGTCGTTTATGGCACATTCCCTTTCTCCAGACTTTTTTTCTTGGACCCTGACTGTTTAAAGCTGTCCAGCTCTTAATCCATTTGGCCTCCACCTGTCTAATGAGTAAACAAGGAGGAGGAAAACACATGTATGCAAAGGAGCCAAGCTGCTGAATAACTGCATGTGGCTGAGTCTCTGCAATGTTTAACCATGAAATATGGAAAATAAGAAATTCTGTCCTTGGTCAGCAAGTAAACATGCTTTACTTTCTGTGTTTAGGGTGATTAGGACTTGGCTAAGGTCAGATGATTCTATTTGAACCTTCTCATATGAACGATTGAATTCAACATAACACAGTTTTCTATTGAGCAAACTCATCAAGGTGAAGGCAGAGATATGAATACCTTACCAGATGTGCCAGGGTTTGTCTTTGATGTTCTCCAAACACAACATTTGCGAGACCTTGACCGAAGAGAGAGCATCCCGCAGATCTGTCTTGTTAGCAAAGAACAGCACAGGGATCTTTTTGTTGCGGATATCTAGGAAGACAAATGTGGGGATAAGAAGCTAATACCTCTATCACATTATCGTGTATCCTCAGTGGAAGATATGCAACCTTATGTAAATAACCCTCCAGCATTACCTTCTGACTGATTTGATCACCATCCTAACCAGGCTGTAATAGAGATCTTAGATGTTGAAAAAATGTACGGCATGGGAACCCCAACTCTAAGAAGCCTTATATTTCAAACACATATGCCACTGCTTCACAATTTACACAACTGCAACTAAAATGTTTCAGGATCGACTCAATAATTACATTACTTTATTTAATGCTACACTTTGCAGACGCTCTGTCATACTGATGAGGATTGACAATTAGGTATTTGATTTCAGGGCACTTATAGAAATGTTTTAATTGTTTTTATCCACAGATGATCAGTCGATACTTTAATATAGAAAATAAATTAATCAAGACAGGGATGTTGTAGTAAAAGTAATGAACTCCATCCAGTCACAGCTAAAAATTGTGAATTCCAAAATGCATACACACTAATCAAAACAGAGGCACAACAAAAGTGACAGTTCAAAGACGTGACTTGATGCTCCACATAATCAGCTTCATTTGCTCATGTTTACACCCTCATTACCTGCGTTTCTTTTTAATATGCACAGTTGCCAGCACATATGGCAAGTTAGGAAGCATCGTCACAGCACTCAGTAATGACTTTTAATAGTTAAAGTTGGTAAATATTCCAAGTCGAACACTACAAACAATATGAAATAGTTAAAAGCAGAAATAGAGATGTCTAAGGAAATTCACATTTACATTATAATGCAAAATTATCGATCTCTATAGATGAGTTTGGATCAAAGAATATATTACTCTTTTCTCCAATTTTGATTACATGTAAGGTTTAGGTCATAAAATGTCCATATAGCAGCCATATTGGACCCTTTTTACACTAAAACTTGTACCTTCATGGTTGAGAAGAGTATCAAGCTCCTCCTTTGCAACAACCATTCTCAGTTTGTCACTGCTATCAATTACAAATATGATCGCGTTGCTCTCTCTATAAAAAAAGCAAACAAAAAAACGATGTAATAATTGCAAGAGTAATAGTTTTATAAACAATATATGCATGCATTTTGTATTTTTGCACCCTACTTGTAATAATGCTCCCATAGGCTTCTGTATCTGCTTTGGCCAGACATATCGAAGACTGTGAAGGACAGGCTGCATGCAGAGAGAAAAACAACATAAGTGACATAACATCAGCCAGATTTAGGATTGTTCTTTAGGCAATAAACTACTGAAATTTGTATTCTACCTGGAACTCTTGAACTTTTCAATGTTGAAGCCAATTGTTGGGACTATATCTTGAGCCTGTGTCTACATGCACACACATTTTCACACATGCACAGACACATGCAAACACAAAAAAAGACAAGTAATGGCAAAAGTATGTCAACTAAGAAATAAAGGAAGGTATAATGGGGGCTTTACCTGACTAACATGTTTCCACTCCTCTGACAATGGACCTAAATGATTTGGATGCTGAAAATGAATTATCGGAAAGAAATAATAGAAATCCCAATGTATACTTAAATAGCATTACAAATAATTTATTAGCTAGGTGATTGTGTTTACCCACATGAAATGACTGGAAAAAATATTTCATAATGACATTTTGCTAAAGTTTTACATTAAAACTTACATTAGATGGCTTGAGCTGGTTGATGATTGTTGTTTTGCCGCTGTTGTCCAGACCCAAGCACAAAACGTTGACTTCTTTCTTCCTTAGGCCAAGCCAGCCTGACAGTTTATCAAGCAGGCCCATTTCACTCGGCTTGATACGACACCATTTAGATTTTCAACACATTACCCCATAGATGGCCCAATTCAATCAAATCAGATGTTGTAGAGTTGCAGATTTTCTCTAAAGCGAATATTAATGATAAAACATAGGCTTCGCTAGTGCTCCACCGTTCCTGCTGTGAATAGATGAGATGCTGCCTGGCCATCGCCAGCTTGTGGCAGGTAATCCTATTATGGTGAATTAAATCCAGTGAACCACCCGGTGGCCTGCGCATGGAGTGTGGAGCTTTGCAGGCCCCCAATCCTGATGCATTTGATTTATTACACTGTAACACTCCAATGGATCTCCCTTTGCTGTTGGGGTCTGTTATAGGAACATAGCACCTAACAGAAGCAGCTCTTTTCCTACCTGCAACCACTGACTCATGTTGATTAAAACAATTACTTCTGGGATGAACAGAGGTCTGACATGTTAATTTTTGTCCTCGTTTTTTTTTTTTTTTTTTTTACAGGAACTTGTATGAACCTTAAACATAGGAAGTTTGAAAGATGTCAGTGGTCCAACAGCTCCATCTTTTGGTTATGTCACATACTTTTCCATAAACTTTCTAGTGGAATTAAAGCTGAGAGATGAACATATTTGACTATTTATTTCAAATGAAAATAAAGAGTGGGCCTTAAAAATCTTGGCTCATCAAACTAAGTGACAGTGACCTGTAAAATTAACAGTACCTCTTTAGATATGTGGGACAACACAAAGCAAAGCATAAATATGAAGTGAAAGGAAAAATTACTACGGTTTTCAATTGTTTGTACAGATACGAATCTAAAATGCATGTATTCACAGCCCCTCTTGCTTTGACAACCCTAAATAAAACTCAGCACAACCAAATGCCTTTAGAAACCCCACAATTAGTGAATTGAGTCCGCCTGTTTGTAATTAATGCTAACCTGAGGAGACATTCTCCACGGTGAAACATGGTAGATTTACCGTCCAGCAGCACAATGACCCAAACATGCATCCAGAGAGACAAAGCAATGGTTGAGATCAATGCATTTCCATGTGCTAAAATGACCCAGGGAAAGTAGGGGTGATCACCTCAAAGGTGATGATCACCGATCCTCTGACTGAGCTTAGGCCGCTTTGCACTGAAGAATGGGCAAAGATTTCAGTCTTTAGCCACACAAAGCTGGTAGAGACAGACACCAAAATACTTGCAGGTGTATTTGGAGCAAAAGGTGTGTTAAAAATGTTAAAAACAATTTAGCATTTTTCTTCCACTTTGCAGTGATGTGTTACTTTATGTTGGTCTTTCACAAGAAATCCCAATAAACACACTATTGTCTGTGGCCGTAATGTGACAAAATGTACAAAATTTCAATGGCTTTGAATACTTTAAAAGCCACTGTAAACTCACTGAAAAGTTTGTGTGCTTAAAAAAACCCTCCACAATGAGGAAGATGATTGTATGTCCTCTAAAACTGACTGAGAAAAAATTGTCACTCTCACCTACAAATCCGACAAAATCTCGTGAGCAGTCAGTCACCAGAACTGTTCATCTTTATTTGCAAATAAATATCTGCTGTAACTGCCTCTTACAGTGTGCAAGATCTACAACATCTCTTTGGAAATCATAGAAAAATAAAATACAAGAATTATAATAAGTATACTTGTACTTTGTACAAAAGAACGTTCTAACATTGCTCAGCAGTAGAACATGCTAAACAAACAGCATCAGATAATCTCAGAATTCATGTAGAGGGGTGGGCAATTGTGAGAGCATATGTGTGTGTGTGTGTGTGTGTGTGTGTGTGTGTGTGTGTGTGTTTGTGTGTGCGTGTTCGCTTGGATGTGTGCATGCACCTTTATCACTCCTGAGGGCCCGGATGCATGATCGACCACACTGTGACCAAAAAGGCACACATGTCCAGGTCCAGTTGGGTTTCATCTGAGTTATAAAAACTGCAGATAATTATTTTCATACGATTCAAAGAAAAAACTAGGTCTTGTGACTGCACTAATACTTATGAACATCTAAAGAGTGTTTCTGGCTTGCATGGCTAACAGACTGTAAGGCATTCTGTGTGTGTTTGTGTGTTTCTGTTAAAATGACACAAAATGAATTATGATGCTGCTTGCTTATGTTGGATGCCTCTCTTCCTTCTTGGTCAAAAAAAGCGCAAACACTGTTGTTCTCTGCTAACATCTTACATCTATTCTTACTTCATGTTTAGAAGTCCTCATTTCAGACTACGCTTACTGACACAATTGCTACAACTTTCACATGACCACAAAGTATGCACAAGCAGTATCCACCGGAAAATTTTTTACCTGTTTCCTTCAACTTCAAAAACCAAATTTGCTGTAGAAATCCAATCAAGTGTCAGACTTTCAGAGTTTTTGGGTGTGTTTGAGTGTGTGTGTCCAGGCAAAATGACATAATGCGACAGGAAGAACCATGTAAGTCCTCCTAAAATCTCCAGATAAAGTAAAACGAGAAATATCTAAATTCTGTGAACATTCATATAGTAAGACAGTGGGACTTGTGGAATTTTTCAGGCAATGTTTTAACATTCACAATCAAAAGCGAAACAAAACCCGAGTAAAGTTGATCACACGACTGTGTCTACACTGGTTGCTAAAAACCGTCAGACCTACAGGGTGATTTTTCTGCAAGCTGAAAATCTGACATTAGGAATCATGGAAGTCTGTTCCACAATTCTTCATCTCCCACGGAGATGCTGAGGTGACTGCATAATACCGTATTGCTGATTTAGATTAAAAAATCTTTTAAATAAATAAACATTTAAATAAGTTCCAGATTTACTAGGGCTTTTACATACACAACTTCACATATATTGATATTGGGTTATAATAATAATTAACTGTCTATACACTTTTAAACATTCAATTAATCTCTATAATGTTCTTCCCACTTCTTCCTTCAAGTATTGGTGTACCAGATTCTCTGGACATCAGGTAACTAAAACAATCCAAATAAACCTTTATATTAAATGATAAAACTCTAAACTAAAAAATACTGAGGTTATTTCTCTTTTCAACAGACAAAAACGGATAGATTGCACACCCGATAGCAGCTACATGAGCAAGAAAAAAAAAACAAAGTCCAAAAATTCAGTAGATTACATTTGCAAATCTACATTTCTAGTATTGTTGCTCCACACACAAAAAGTACGGCTGTTGCAACAAGGCATTACATTCCCCTAAGTGAGGCCCTGGGCCAGTCTGGAGTCTATCAGGCCGTAGTAGTCTGGTGGAACCAGGCATACGATCCGAGGGGTGTTTAGTAGATAAAACGTCCAAAGGGAGGAGTAGGAGACCAGGAAGAATTATGCTGGAATAGTCCTTTCAATGACCTCCTGCATGAAATGAGGACTTGACACTCAGGCACAGGCTGTAGACCGTCTCTCAGTTGGGTTAGACTTCACTTCCTCCTGTCTCGACCACCTGTCCCTCCCAGGCTGCAACAAAAAAGGGCGTCCTCATACATGGAAACCCTTCTCCTGTTCGTGCAGTAGTTGAAACTGAAGGGTCTGTATGCTGCTGATGATCCGCCTCTGGTGGCCAATCAGCTCCACACCAATACGCCTCACATCTCTAGGCCAAGAGGGGAAACACAAATGCAAGAAACCAAAGAAAAACACTTTAATTATGATGGGATGTGTATTTCTTTAAGCACATTGATTCGTCTATAGAAACCCTTTGAGCTGTTTTGTCTTGTAAAAAGTAGTATCAACCTCAAGATACAGAAAGAGCCTTTCAAAAGTATTCATAGCGCATGACCCTTTTTCAAATTTTGTCCCATTAAGACCGCAAACTTCACTGTATTTTAATTCAGTTTTATATGATAGAGCAACAAAATAATTCAACATTCTGAAGAAAAATGGAACATATTTTTTTACTTACCTGATTTACAACTGAAAACCTGGTTAATGTGGTATGCATTAATATTTAGTCTTCTAAAGTCAATACTATGTAGAAACACCATTTAGCTGCATTTACAGTCATTTCAATTGTATTTATATATATAACGGCAATTCACAACACATGTCATCCCAAGGCACTTTACAAGAAAAGTAATTTCAATTTGATTGTACATATATTCCAATTAATCCTTCAGTTCATTATTCCAATCAGTTTAAAAGTTTTCTATTTAAGGAATCCCAGAAGATTGCGTCGCGTCATTGATTTGCAGCATTGACTCCTCCTGGACAAACATTTAGCGACAGTAGACAGTCGCCTGCGTTGTGTGATTTCACAGCAATCCCTCATACTGCATGTCTTTATCAGCTTTTTTTTGGTGCAAATTATTCTGTAGAAAATAGCTCAAACTCAGATTTGATGGAAGGCATCAGTTCACATATATTCTCAAGACGTTCCACAAACTCTCAACAGAATTTAGGTCCGGACTTTGACTGGGCCCTTTCAACACATGAATATGCTTCATTCTGCATTCTTTCAATCTATCTCTGTCTGTATATAAACAGTTGTACTATTAAAACGTGAACCTCTGCCCCAGTCTCAAAATTACTCAGACTCCAACAGGTTTACTCAGGTCTACCCTATAGTTAGCTCCATCCCTCTTCCCATTAAAGGAGCATGGGGCAGAATGAAGAAACGAAACTCACAAGCGAAGCAGGCGGCGCTGCAAGTAACTGCAGCCAGCCGCACGGGAGCGCGCACAAACGCTTCACAAAAAAACATACCTCTTCACAGTGACATACTTCTTTTACTTAGTGCCACTTTTTAGTGGGCTGTGAGTCGTCCTTGGTCGTTTCCCAGTTGCAGAAGAGAAGAATCCATTCTCACAATTAAATCAATGGAGGTCTGCGACCATTTTTCTTCCTCTTTTAATGCTGTCGAAAACGCGCAAGCAGTGTCAATTTACGTCACATCCGTAGGACAGCGCGGGAAATTCGGGCCCCGAACTGCAGCACATTTTGCAGCACACAGCCAGTTTAAGAAAATGGAGCGATACGTGGTGGGCTCATTCTTTTTTGGTTTATAACGATTTATCACCCAACAGCATTAAAAAACTGGACATGGATGTTTACTTTATTGACAAATCCTGCCCCATGTTCCTTTAACTCTGACCAGCTTGCCTGTCCCTTTTGGGTAAAACAATCCCCATAGTATTTGTGCAGTTGCAAAGTCTTCTGCATGTTTGTTGTGTCCTTTATGTACCTTGTGACAAGCCTGTGAATTGGCCTCCTTATGGCTTTCTTTTAACAACTGCTTCCTGCTTGCTACTCTTCTGTAAAGCCCAGATTTGTGGAGTGCACAACAAATAGCTTTCCATCGGCCCATCATCTACAGTGGCTTGCAAAAGTATTCGGCCCCCTTGAACTTTTCCACACTTTGTCACATTACAGCCACAAACATGAATCAATTTTATTGGAATTCCACGTGAAAGACCAATACAAAGTGGTGTACACGTGAGAAGTGGAACGGAAATCATACATGATTCCAAACATTTTTTACAAATAAATAACTGAAAAGTGGGGTGTGTGTAATTATTCAGCCCCCTAAATCAAAACTTTGTAGAACCACCTTTTGCTGCAATTCCAGCTGCCAGTCTTTTAGGGTATGTCTCTACCACCTTTGTACATCTAGAGACTGAAATTCTTGCCCATTCTTCTTTGCAAAACAGCTCCAGCTCAGTCAGATTAGATGGACAGCGTTTGTGAACAGCAGCTTTCAGATCTTGCCACAGATTCTCGATTGGATTTAGATCTGGACTTTGACTGGGCCATTCTAACACATGGATATGTTTTGTTTTAAACCATTCCATTGTTGCCCTGGCTTTATGTTTAGGGTCGTTGTCCTGCTGGAAGGTGAACCTCCGCCCCAGTCTCAAGTCTTTTGCAGACTACAAGAGGTTTTCTTCCAAGATTGCCCTGTATTTGGCTCCATCCATCTTCCCATCAACTCTGACCAGCTTCCCCTTCCCTGCTGAAGAGAAGCACCCCCAGAGCATGATGCTGCCACCACCATATTTGACAGTGAGGATGGTGTGTTCAGAGTGATGTGCAGTGTTAGTTTTCCGCCACACATAGCGTTTTCCATTTTGGTCTCATCTGACCAGAGCACCTTCTTCCACATGTTTGCTGTGTCCCCCACATGACTTGTGGCAAACTGCAAACAGGACTTCTTACGGTTTTCCTTTAACAATGGCTTTCTTCTTGCCACTCTTCCATAAAGGCCAACTTTGTGCAGTGCACGACTAATAGTTGTCCTATGGACAGATTCCCCCACCTGAGCTGTAGATCTCTGCAGCTCGTCCAGAGTCACCATGGGCCTCTTGGCTGCATTTCTGATCTGCGGTCTCCTTGTTCGGCCTTGTCTTGGTAGGTTTACAGTTGTGCCATACTCCTTCCATTTCTGAATGATCACTTGAACAGTGCTCCGTGGGATGTTCAAGGCTTGGGAAATCTTTTTGTAGCCTAAGCCTGCTTTAAATTTCTCAATAACTTTATCCCTGACCTGTCTGGTGTGGTCTTTGGACTTCATGGTGTTGTTGCTCCCAACATTCTCTTAGACAACCTCTGACGCCGTCACAGGGCAGCTGTATTTGTACTGACATTAGATTACACACAGGGGCACTCTATTTAGTCATTAGCACTCATCAGACAATGTCTATGGGCAACTGACTGCACTCAGACCAAAGGGGGTTGAATAATTACCCACACCCCACTTTTCATTTATTTATTTGTAAAAAATGTTTGGAATCATGTATGATTTTTGTTCCACTTCTCACGTGTACACCACTTTGTATTGGTCTTGCACGTGGAATTCCAATAAAATTGATTCGTGTTTGTGGATGTAATGTGACAAAGTGTGGAAAAGTTCAAGGGGGCCGAATACTTTTGCAAGCCGCTGTAGGCCGGTGCCTATCTCCAGCAGAAAATGAGCAGAAGGCAGGGTACAGGGTAGTTGTTCCATACTCTTTGTTTAGTCAATTGGTTGATCTGGGTTTTGTTTAGGTTTATCAGAGTCGAAGGTGCAGGTATCATTTTTCTTCCACGGTTGTCAATTACTTTGTGCTGCTCTATCAAATAAAATCCCAATTAAAAACATTGAAGTTTGTTGTTTTAAGTTGACCAAATTTAAAAGATCTCAAGGGATATCAACAATTTTGCAAGACAATACTGTATAGACCCCACTTACCAAGAAATTGCACAGTAAAGGTAATAACCTTTGGTAACCTTTTGGTAATAACCCAAATCAGGTTTATTCATTTACATAGAGAAAATATAATCAGGGTACCCCAATCTGTGCTTTTGATCTCATGCCCTTCTTCCAGTCATTAGGTAATGATTTTCTTAAAGCTCTTTAACTCACTCAATACTCATCCTCGCCACAGAATCCAATGTGTTGAAGCCTGCCGCCATAAAATTGCTTTTGTACTGACTCATCTTTATAGAATCCAGCCAGTCGCCAACAGAGATGAACATTGGGTAATCCATGTCTTCCGCCGGGGATTCTGGTAGACTGAGAAAAAAAAAAGAAAAAAGATTAGTTAATGTTAGATTATGCATGAATTCAGACCACAAATAGGTGAATGTGAAAACCAGCAGAAATGACACAAAGCCTTCTACCTGAAACCTACAGTACCAATCCCCCTCAATTTTTGCCCTGAGGGGAAAGTACTTTCAGAGATAGAAAAACCTTCCCTATACACATCCTTTTAGAGTAAAATGATTTTCTTTTAATGTTTCAGCAGAACCTCTGTGGCACTGTACCTCTGGAGGTCCTCTACCAGTGGCAGCAGGCTGCTGGGGTTACGAATTAGTTTATCCAAGAAAGAAACAATATCCACGAATTTCGGTCGATGATTCCTCTCCTTCTGCCAGCAGTGTAGCATCAGCTGGTGCAGAGCCACAGGGCAGCCCATTGGTGCCGGCAGCCGATAGCCCTCCTCAATGGACAGAATCACCTGGAGAAATAATTGGGTGTGATGAAAAAGGTTCACGTGAGAAAAGGCCACTTTGTAAGAATTGACTTAGCGAGAGGAATCAATATGTTAGGTTGAAAAGTTGAAAAGAAGAGTATAGAAGACAAACAAAAACCTCCCTCTCAGAGGGAGGTTTTTGTTTGTCTTCTATACTCAGCTCATGTCCTTTGCAGCACTGAAGAACAGATTCTTCTGCTGTTTTGTTCTTTATGTAAAGTCTAAGAATACTACTTTAATGACTTTACATCTACAAATTATTTATAACACTTAATTTAAGTTCACTTAAACATTACTAGTGTAGCATTGATAAGCTATGTTAAACTATTAAAAATGTAGTGAGGATTATTTATTAGGCAATCAGTCTGAGGGATAAATTCTTTCCCTATTAGGGTGAAATCATCACATATGCTAAAGACGAAGTTAACAGAATCTGCATTTTTATTTGAATTAAGATTTATTTATGAATGATCAAACTGACTACACACGTATTATTAATAATGTTTCCTGATTTTAACTAAAAAATAAAAAAATAAAACTACAGTATAAAACTAATTGTTACTTCTACAAATAATGAGGGGAGAGTTTTCTTAATAAAGAAATTACCCTTAAAATTGTTAGCTATGTTCAATACAGCCATGTTTCCTTCTTTTGATGTTACGTTCAAAAACGACTTGCATTCAAAATTGGCTATCAACTGGTAACTGATAACTCATATCTCTTTAATGCAAGGTTTTCTAATTATGCAGCTTCACCTACTCAATACATGGATACACAGATGGCACAGGTCTGTGCGTGCTTCCCCCAAGGGGCAAGGTGGGCATACACTGCAATTTTTGGCACATTTTAACAAATTTTCCAGTCATGCAAAAGATTTTGCAATCAGTTTGTCTTCAAAGCCTCATAAAAATACATATTCTTTTCCCCCCAAGAATTTTTCCTAGCATATTTATTATGTATATATATAATATTTATTATATATATATATATATATATATATATATATATATATATATATATATATATATATATATATATATATATATATATATATATATATATATATAATAATATTTATTATATATATATATATATATATATATATATATATATATATATATATATATATATGTATAAAAGAAACAGATTTTTCCACCCATTAAACAACTTCTATGCGGGTCACCCGTAGGTGATCTAGGACACTGAACTGTAATGAATCACAGGCTCCAAAAGAGATGCTTGTTTTTGTCGCGCATCCTTCTTCTGGGGCGAGTATTTTATTAATGTAGCCAACATTGTTCTTTGTGCTATGATGTGGATTATAATGATCCTTCCCAGCCAGCAGCCTAATGATGGTTTTCAGAGCTGTTTGAAAAACAAGATAAAACACATACGGGTTTCAACTTTCATTGATTGAATGATTTTCAACACCTGTTAATACGCCACAGTGCATATTGTAAGGAAACATTAAACGGATTAATATTTATATATGAATAATGAACATTTATTGTCCCCAGCAATCTTCAAACCACACCCAAGTTTATGTTGATTGTTCCCAGAAATTTTAAAATCCAACCCTTGCAGAAGAGAATGTTGATTTTCTGGACTTTTCTGTTATGTCACTTTGCAATGGTGGTATCCAATCACATCAAGATATTTCAAGTTAGGTCTATTTGTGAATTAGATAAGGATAAAATCTTAGTCATAACAGGACAGCAAGGTCTTCAAAATAGCCAGGTCTTGAAAAATCCTGGATACAACCAACAATGTTGGTTGTGTTCAAACTGTTCCATCAGTAAATTTCCACATGTAGTTCTCAGTGTAAATCCTTGTATTATCACAGAAGATAACATGCTATGACCTCCATATGTCATCTCTCAGATTCTCTACAAGGCAGTAGACTATCTGCATGTATCTTTCAGTGGTGCAGTGATAAGTGGTTGACCAGGAGGAGATAGTGTTCATCTGGTTTTGTGCCTTGGCTGGCCTTTTTGCCTTGGAAAGCACTTCTAAGCAATTCCCAAACAGCACAAATCCCTCCCAAACCCTGGGACCTCATGTGTGTGTATGTGGGGTATTTTTATATAGATGTGCAGGAGTCTGTGTGTAAAGGGTCAAAGGGATTACGTTGGAGCTTTCACACTCAGCGGAGAGAAGGATGAATCTGCCTCCAGCGTGGTCCCCCCAATCCCTGACCGCAGCCTGGGGATCAGTGGGTTTCTCAGCCACACTGATCCTCAGCTTTAAACTGGACGCTCTGAAGTCCTCGGAATCTCTGACCTCTACTGAACTTCCATTCTCTCTTCGTCATCTTTTTTATCCTTTTGGATGTATTTATGTTCCTAAACTCCTTCTTCTTAGAGGTAGGTTTTTGATGTGAGCCAGCTGCTGCAGAATTACTGTAAAGGGCAACAACCATGTTTATGTCTAAAAATTAAAACACAAGCCTCATTTGAGCAGAAGATGCTCACAGAAGCTAACAAACATAAGAATACTCAAGGATCAAATCTCAGCAAAACGTAATGCTTTGAACAGTACAGAACAGCGCAAACAGTTTTATGGATTCCTTGTACCCTGCTTTAACACAAAGTAGGGAATTTATTCCAGTTTAAACTCCAGCTACTTAATATCTGATCTCAAAAATAAAACACACACCATAAAAAACTATAGAAATTGTTTGTTATAACGTTTTTAACACCTAGCTTCTTCAGTAACATCTATGGAGCGTAATACTCACATCCTGATTAGACATCTCCCAATATGGGCGTTCTCCGTAGGACATGACCTCCCACATGACTATGCCGTAGCTCCACGCATCACTGGCCGAGGAAAACTTTCTGTATGCAATGGCCTCTGGAGCTGTCCATCGGATCGGGATCTTACCACCCTTAAGATGCAACAGTAAAAACAAGAAACATAAGTTTAGTCTGAAATAATTTAAAAACAATCGCTTATTATTAGGAATGTCCAGCACCAAACCCTGCGGTCTCAAATCACAGCATTTTTGAATTCTCAGCAGTGGGACTCCCTGACAAAACTCAACTCTGATACCTGTTGCTAGTGTACTTGCTGTAATTATGTCTGCCATTGATGGATTTTGTGTGGCACTTTCTTCATAAACAAGGCCTATGTATTATAGTTTTGACACATTATTTAGTTGTGTCCAACAAACAGGACTTTTACAAGTAGAATTGAATCTATTTAAGAATTTTAAAGCGAAAAAGAGATTGTTTTGGGGTGCTGTAACTTCTCGTCTTCCTTATGTGGTAATTCTGCTCTTAGACCTCCACAGATAGCTTTCTGACGGGGAAAGAGCCGAACAGGGAAATGCTTTTTATTTGCTTGCCCTAACATGATTAACTGAGATGAAGTATGCTGAGTTTAATTATCAACAAGTAATAAAAAAACAGAAAGCAAACATGCTAATGTTAGCCTAGTAACTCAACAAACCGTTGCAGATGGACAGTGGTCCGGGTCGTGTTAGTATAAAACATTTGTTAGATGGATTAACAAACTTAATGGAATAGCAAGGTGTCACTCAAAATAGGAAATTACAGATATCTCAAGAGTGGTCATATTTATTGTTAAAATGCTTAAAATACTCTCAAAGTCAATAATAGAATGTCCTGCGTATAAGTACAAGTTTTTATTCTTCCTTTTTTTGTGTGGTGTTCATGTCAAGTAGGTTTTATATATTAACATAAAAATGTATGGTCTTTCTCCTCAGGTCTGATTAGAGGATTGTGTCCAATGGTGTTGTGATTAAAGCTTTTTAGCATATTACACAGGTTTTTGTTTTAGGTATTGTCAAATCAACAGTTTTATTTGCAGAGCAATTATTTAAATAGTTTATATTTAAACTAAATGTCCCTAAAAAATATGAAATGATTTTATAACTATGACATTATTGCCTAAATGAATACATGATTTCTATTATATATTTTTATACATGTTTTTTTATTTCTTTTTTTTTTATTTCCATAAATTTCCATTAAAACTACTCCCAGACAAACAGAAAATGCAGATTAACAGTAAAACAACAAAAACTACCCTCTGCTAAATGAGAGGGGTTTGTTATGTTATGTCGCTAAAACTCATTGTTTCAGCTTTAGTTTGAGAACGATTTGAAATTCCAGTTTAACTTATAGGTCTCATTAAATCAAACAAAACATTGAACTGCAAAGGTTTAAAGGATGGTTCTTTTGTAGCTTTGAGTTATCTTAATGTTATTGCCTGCAATAAAGTGCTTACTTCATACACGCATTTAGAGCTAAATTTTCCTTATGAGATTTTATTTCCGAATCACTAGATATAATCTTTTAAAGCTTCACTTCTAACAGGTTGTTTCCACATCAGTGTGCACACCTAACTGCAGAATTCATGTTATTATTCCAAACTGAAAGGGCCTAAGCACAAAGGCTGAAAATTGAAAACTGATACCTTGGAAATGGACTGCATCCTGAGAGTTTTTTAAGCACACTTGGGCATGAATCAGGCCATTTAAAAATACTAAACCAACCTCTTTTTACACTGCCGTCCGAAAAGCTCCATATTCTGAAGATTCGGCTTCAGCCTGAGATTTTATCCTCTGTTTTTACCCTCGCCTTTCCTTTCCCCTCTCTGGATTAACTGACTTGTGGAACAGAAAGTTCAACTCTGAGCCATAAACACACCATTTCCTTCACATAAAAACCTTAATACAAACCAGGAAATGGAAGTCAACAGTAAGCTCTGGGAGATATATGAAACGCGCTCCTTTCAGCAAGGGAGTTCTGGAGTCTAACTTTTAAAGATAATATGTAAACAAACGTCAAAGTTTGATCATCTTGGAAGTTTTTAAAGAAATGCAGTTGAGCACAGCTGCTTATGTCTATAGTAGACAAAGGTATCACATTTGTCCTTCAATAGAATCATCATATTCCACCTTATCACAGTATATTTCCTCATATTACATCATAATTTTAAATAAAACCAATTGTTTATAGATTTACAAAATGTCAAACAGGTCAGAGACATCCATTTTACTGCTTATGAAATACTAAGAAGCTTATTTGCTTAAAAATACATTCTATATTCATTTTTAAGTTGTTATATAACATATCTACTTTGAAAGATGAATCCAGCTAAATACATTCCCAAACAAGGGAAAACAAAATAAATGCACATCGCATTTATGGAGATAGTCATTTAAATTGTGTTGATTATTTCTGGCTTACGGTGAAATTATCAAGTGATGGTCCAAACTGAATGCAGTATCAGCTGCTGAAGCATTTTAATGTTGCAGTTTCTTTGGAGAGAACAAAAGTACCCAAAACAATGTATTTAACAACTGTCATTCATTCATAAAGTGTATTCCTTTGAGGTTATAAGATGTCATTTTTACTTTTGTTGCTAATTTCCTATCAATCTGTTTCAGCTGTATTAAAAGAGTGGTTATCCCTGCTTCACTGGAAAAACCAGAAGACAGGATTCACAACTGAATTTAAGATGTTAGTTTCTATAATATACAAACTTCTCTGCCTGCTTTCCGTTTTGGTATTTAGAGCATACCGTTGTGGTGTAAGCAGCTTCCGGGTCGTCCTCCAGCACTCGGGACAGGCCAAAGTCTGACACTTTACACACCAGATTGCTGTTGACCAGGATGTTTCGGGCTGCCAGGTCTCTGTGAACATAGCCCATGTCTGACAGGTACTTCATGCCTGAGGCGATGCCACGCAGCATGCCGACCAGCTGGATGACTGTGAAGTGACCGTCATGTTGCTGCCATAGAAAACGGGACAAACTGAGCATTAAAAGGGACAGAGAGGCTCCTGTAACTTTTAACATTTTGTTATGTCACAACAACAAATTTCAATGTACTTCATTGGGATTTTATGTGATAGGACAACATAAAGAAGTCCATAAAGTGAGTTTTTGTTACAAATAAAAATTTACATTTGTAGTATGCATTTTTCTTTTGTTTACATTTCTACCAGTCTAGCACAGTTACAGACTTTTTGGTACATTCTTCTTTGCATAAAAACATGCAGATTCGATGTAGAGCATCTGTGAACAGCAATGCTCATGTCTTTTCACAGAATCTTAATTGGATTTAGGACTGGTCTTTGACTGGCGTTGTCTTGTATTCTTCCTATAAATTCTGATCTGCTTCCCTGTCCATGCAAAAGAAAAGCTGTCATTTGTCACATCACTCCTCCATAAAGGCCACATTTGTGCAGTGCACAGCTAACAGGTGTGTCAGCAGAGTCTTGTACCTGATTTGTGAACCTCTGCAGCTCCTCCTGAATTGCCATGGGCCTCTTTGCTGCCTTTTTGATTAATACTCTGCTTGTTTGGTCTGTCAGTTTTAGGAGGACTACCATGTCTTGGTACATCGACAGTTGTGTCATACTCTTTTTATTTTTGGATTATAGATGTAACAGTGCTCTATGAGATGTTGAAAGCTTATAATATTCCTATACATACTAACCTTTGGTTTAAACTTGTCCATAACTTTACTCTGGTGTGTTCCATTGGGCTTGTCATAGACAAGCTGGGTTTATTCTGAGATTAAATCAGAAACGTGAACTCTGGTTACTAGTGATGTGTCGTCGCAAACGAACCGGCTCTAAGAGCCAACTCTTTGAAGCGAACGACGCGAGCCGGCTCGTCATTGGGAGCCGTTTTTTTTATTTTTTCATTCCCCCCCGCTTGTTTTGGTACATTTGGTACACATAGTTTTGCATTAATTTTGGTGATAAATATACTTTAAGCAACAGAAAATCCGAGGAGCCACTTGGGAGCTGAAAGAGCCGACTCTATATGGTGAGCCAAGCTAAAAGAACTGACTCTCCAAAAAGAGCTGGAATTCCCATCACTACTGGTTACTAATTTGTTGACCTCAGAAGGTAGTTGGTTATGTTGGATTTTATTTAAAGAAAACAAAGTAAAGGGGTCTGAATACAAATACATGTCGCACCTTTTAGATTTGTAATTGCAAAAACTTTTGAAAAAGATGTAGCAATTTTCTCCCCCTTCAGAATTCTGCCCTACTTTGTAATGGTCTACCACAAAAAAATGAATAAAATAAATCAAAGCTTGTGGTTGCATCGTGACAAAATGTAAAACAGAAGTGGGCATGAACACGTTTTCAAGGTATCTCCTACACCAACAGAATATGCTGTAATAAAGTGGTTTGTTCAAAATTATGTTTGCGATAAAATGACATGACAATATGCTCCAGCAAATATATTTCATTATTCATAAGTCATAAAACTATCGGGATGCAAGGTATTACCATGATGTTGGCATAAAGATAGGCCCATGATACTAAAATATATTTATGGTTAAGGCCATACTCATGAGGACATAATCATGACGGTGTGATATGTTGAACACTCACTCTAAGAAACGAGTCCAGAGATCCATTTTCCATGTACTCCACAACGATCATCACAGGCCTGCCTGCAAACACACAAGAACAACACACATCCTTTTTATCCAAATAGATGGATTTTTCTTTGCTTTTTAAACTTACTTTGCTATCAGCTAAGGACGGAGTGGTGGACAATAAAATACATGTCAGAACACAAACAAGACTTACAACGCTAACTGCAAACAAATCTCAACAGTCCTCTAGTTTTGCAGTCATGTACGAGGCCCAGTAGGCT
This sequence comes from Valencia hispanica, assembly GCA_963556495.2. NCBI lineage: Eukaryota > Metazoa > Chordata > Actinopteri > Cyprinodontiformes > Valenciidae > Valencia > Valencia hispanica. The sequence goes on from OY747707.1 coordinate 18,588,296, forward strand.
TTAACCTTCATTGACAAATATCCCACTGGCAAAGACCGCACTTAAGGAGTCTTTCGAGGGGAAAATAAAGTGTCCAGCTCCCAATCTGAGTGAGAGACGCACACCCCATTCGTGGTAGCCTATATGCTCAGTTTAAGCATCCTTTTCTCCGTTTAAAATATTCAGCCTGCAGCACAAGACCAGATCAATATTTAGTCCATCTGTGACACAAAGCTGTTAGGAACAAATGCAAAATGGACTGTTTTGAACAGAGGATCCCAGTGGTGTTAGTGATTGGCTCCTTTATTACTAGAAGGCAACTGTCCACACCTGTCTGCTGATAAGCAGTCAACTAATCTGCTGACTAATCTGAATTCCTCTGAAGTCATTTAAATTCAGTTTTGTTTACTTAAAATAAAAACTAAATATAGAACATAGCGATGTAAAGGCCCAGAATATTTATTGATTTTAGTATAATTTTAGCACAAAAAACCCCAGAGTAAAATTAGATTTTTCTCCATGTAATGGAAATGTGTATTTAATACAAGACATAAAAAGTCTGAGTCAAAGTGGAAACAATTTGATGTCATTTTTTTCAAACAGAGAAGTAAGATTGTATATTGTTTTCACTATTCATCCATTATTTATAACTTTTTAGTTAATGTAGCAAATGAAAAATGTAAGAAAACAAAGGACAAGGTCAATTTAGAAAGCGAGTTGAATCTAACAGATCTCTGTTAACATTAGCACACAAGATACAAATACACAAAGTAGGAAAATGCTGCCAAACATTAATGGTGCTGGGTGAGTAAAAACGGAGGAAATTAAAGATCAAACTAAGTCTTCCTAATATTAAACACCATATACAATAAATCAAAAATGTGCTGAAAAATAATTGACAGCAAGATGTCTGCAAATGTCTCTGCATCTGATTAAAACTATTGTTCATGTTCTGAGGTAATGGCCAGAGACAGTCTTAGAAGATAGTACTGTACATCTTCAGTTTGCACAACAATGGACCCATAGCAACGATGTTTTATCCAAATGAAGAAAATATTAATGTTTTATTTACCCTATCGGTGGTCCTTCACATTGTGACTGCTATGAAGCAAGATTAATAACTTATAATGGGTAACTTACCTGGCAGCTGAAGTTTCCAGAGAACAGATAATGTAAAAGCAAGATCTCTCAACCACTCAATCACATTAAAAATGTAAAAAGGGAGCAAGCACAGTGTAAACAGCAGCTCTTCTCATCAAAGGCTGGCTTAAAATCAAGTCCTCACATCTACAATAAAATACAGTGGTCCAGTCAAAGTTCCGACATCAAACCAAATGAAATCCTCTGGTAGGACCTTGAGAAAGCGGCACACAAAAAAATCCCTACAAAACTAAATCACCTAAAGCAAGGTTGTAAATAGGTGTGGGCAGAAATTACTCTACAACCATGTTCTAGAGACAAAGTAATAAAGAAAAGGCTAGTTTTGTTATTGCAGTGAAAGTTTAACTTATCTTTAACTAAATGAAATCCATTCTGGATCCAGGAAACCCAAAGACATCAACATCAGTTGTCAACTCGTGAATTCATTAAAAAAAATTTCGGACTTTGCCTCAAACTTCTTTCGGTGAGAACTGGGAGTATGACTAGATAAATGCATCACATGTCAGCATACCCGTGGTATCTCTAACACCAACCCATTTTTTAAGCTTTTCATAATAAAACTTGTGCCAGTTTCCAAAACACAACATTATTATAAAAGCAGGGGGAAACATGGGCTTTTGAGCAGCAAAGGGTTGTTTTTTCAAGCAAACCGCAATTTAAACATCCCTTACTGCTTCTTCCAACTCATGTTGGCTTCACAACTTGTCATTATTTTCACTGGAAAGACTAATTTCATGTTGTGCATTTTGTGTGATCAGGTAATCCCTTTAACTTTGTTTTTGTCTGGGGGGACAAACAGCTTAGACTTTTGATTTGAACATAAATGAAAGCTAAATAAGCCTGTCAGAAGATGATACAGCTGTAAGCCTTGATGGTTGGGAAGTGTGTTGTTCTGTCGTAAAATTGGAACTTGCCTCAAACATTAGAGGCACCACCTCCAAAAATGTGTTGATGCTCTCACATCACACAAATCCAGCCGGGACAGAGAGAAAACGATTTGTTCAAGCTTAGCTTTTCCTGTACTAATTAGGAAGATCTGGAACCAATATATAGTTAGGCAGCACAGCGCCTGAACAAAAACGAACGCACCTGTTTACCACAATCTAATGTGTCACCTGTTTTTTCATAGCAGGTATGGCAGTCAGTCACAGCACAACAGTCTTCATAATTAGTCTCTGAAGAACAACAACAGATGGAGGAAGTGATAGAGAATGAAGAAAAGACAAACCAGGCAGACTGGTTGACAGGAAGAGTTTACCCAATATAAATGCAGCGTGATGCCCCACTGACAAACACAAAAGGCTTTTGATTGCATGATTTGATGTGCATATTGTACTGTGAGTGCAAATTCCACAGACAGTTTTGGGAATCAGTTTGCTCCTGTAACGTCTTCTCCTCTACTCACAGGTGAAGGCTATACATCTTTAAAATAAAATGCCTCCTCCTTAATGACAGTAGTGGGGCTATGCTTTAAGGCGCTGATGGATTTATCATGATGTTGCTGCTGTTTTTAAAATAAATGAGCATATAAACTCCCCTAAGCTATACTTCAAGAAAAGTTATTAATATTCAAAGAAGTTCAATAAAAACCAATACAAAATAAAAATGTGGTTTCAGAGTAAACGAAGTATAGTTATAATTTCACCTATTATAAAACTATGACAAACTACTCCTGTGCTGGCTGTATAAAGACTTTTTCCTATGAAACTGAAGTATTATTCAGACATTATTACTTTAGACTCAAACATGTCCTAGTTGTAGGTTGATGTTTTTTTGGGCAACAACATCACTTAGGGAAACTATAACCTGACTGTCAGACTTAGTACTAAAAAGATGATCTTTTAAATAGAATAGATCTGACAGCATGAAGAAGCCTATCAATCAATCGAACTTTTTTTGTAAAGCGTTTTTCATACAAGTGCAGCTTAAAGTTCTTTAAAGAATTAAAATGACTCCGCAAAGACCACATTTCTATCCCTCCCCACATAATTAAAAGAATGATTACAGTTATACCCCCTCACCAAGACCCATCCTTCATGCAAGTACACACTTAAGAGCAGCAATAAAACGGACATTGGGCTGAGTACAGATAAGCCAGGTTAGGTAACGTATGAGGGGCCGTTTGAGACATTATTCAGAATTAGCTTCTCACACACACATGTGAAATTGAAATCATTCACACACTATATCGAAACCTCTCATATATCATACTGAAATCATTCACACAATATAGTGAAAGTGTGGCGCACAGAGCCATATTCAGTTGATTTTCATTATTACTATTGTTATTACTATTATTATCAGTATCCAATCAGTATCATTATTATCCTTATTATTAATATGGTTATTTTGGTACTAAGATGATTTACATGTTCAGTTTGGGTACCATTCATGTTCTACATGTAATCATAATTTAATTCTAAGACTGGAAGAAATTGTGACGTGGTAGGGTGAAATTACTAATTCCGACCAGCAGAGGGCGTGTTTGCTACACGGCGTGTGGAAAAGTTAAGCGTTGTGCGAGACCAAACATTTCAGTTAGGCTACATTGTGTCCTGTTTGCACCCATATCAGCCTTTAATCGCTAGTTTAAAAAGTTTAGATGTTATACAATGCTTAAACTATCACGCTGTTGGTAGAAAAAGCGCAGAATGTGACCCATTAACAGTGGGGGACGAGAAGATACTCCTGTGACGCTGTGACGTTAAAACAGTAAAGTTAAACGTATTCAGATAAAAGGTGTCAAAGCCGTCCTTTTTTACATTTATCTGCCACAAAACAGTACATTTTTAGGACGTACATGCATAAGAAACATGGTAGCCTAATATAACGAATATATTTAAAAGCTGCCGCGTCGCTGATATTTTAATCCGTCTTTATTATCAGGGGGTTTTGAGCGAAGCGCGTTCCCGCGGCAGGCATGCATTTCTGGGCATAACATCTGTTATACACATATACAGTCTATGGTTATACACCGGCAACGCTCTGCTCTGCTGGCGGGATGGAAAGAGCGATGCTAGGTGGCTAGTTAGCTTGTCCTCATTCAGACGTGCTACAGGCGGCTGTCCAGCTGGTGTCGCGTTAGTCAGGGTTCTAATAGTCTCTGCTGAGGCCAGAATAGTATTTAGTAAGGTTGCTGCTTCACGGGGGTTACGTTCAGGCTCCTAAGCAGACATTAGTTAATCTTTATGTCAATAACCAGTTCTCTCCACTTCGTCTTCGTTTGTTGTAAAAATGCACCCGACTACCTGACTTCCGTTTCAACTGAAATTACTTCCTTTTCAAGTGAAATTTACCTCTTACACACACTAGTAGAATAGCTCTCACACATATTAGTGAAATTTGACCAGAAATTTCAGTATAGTATGTGAATGATTTCAGTATATTAAATGAGAGTGTTTTACTATGTTATATGAGAGGTTTTCACTATGTTATATGAGAGGATATTTCAGTATGTTATACGTGAGGCAATTTCAGTATATTGTATGAGAGCTTTCACTATAGTGTGTGAATGATTTCAATTTCACATGTGTGTGTGAGAAGCTAATTCTGAATAATGTCTCAAACGGCCCCTCATAGTAACGCCATCAAAGGAGCCATCTGCACCGGCAGCCTAGAAGATCGGAAAAAGCCACACATCTTGACTAAATACAGAGAGCAGTTGAGAACAGGTCTGGGCGATGTGAGCTTAAAATTATATCACCATATTTTGTGTTATTTTTGTGATAGCAGTAAAAGTGATGATAAAAAAGTATAAAACAAATACTGCTCTTAGAAAACACATAGGTTTCTTTAAAACTCTGGTGACAAAAAAAGTGGGATTTTTATCACTAAACTGCACGCAGTAACTATATTTATTCCTATTTTTTAACTTATTGATGTTTATTTATGCTTTTATGGAACCAACAGTGGAAATAATTATTACAAATAAATACAATTCCAGCAATACTGTCATTTCTGGTTTTTTTCACACATCATTAACTGAAATTTGGGGCAGCAGTGGCTCAGGCAGTCGGGGTCGATTGGTTGCCGGTTCAAACCCCTGCTTCGTTCATCTCAGTTGTTGTGTCCTTGGGCAAGACACTTCGTACCGCTGACTGAATGACAGCATCGCTTCTGTCAGTCTGCCCCCGGGCAGCGGTGGCTACAATGTAGTTTACGACCAACAGTGTGTGTGAATGGGTGAATGATTGATTGTAGTATAAAGTGCAGGCCAATCACCATTTTCACAATAAATACAATTTATTATGATAATAAATTGCTTAAGATAACAATAAATGATACAATAGATACCCATCCCTACTTGAGAAACAAAGTTACTGAGCCCTATCGGTGTAGAAATGGTTAAAAAGCAGTTTCTAAGGATTTGGGAATTCAGCGAACCACAGTGAGAGATATTATCCACCTAAAAAACAGAAGGAATTACTTTCGGACCTAAAGAGGAACAATCAAGAGTCAGCACACAGCTTCAGTTAATACAGCTAGGAACTAATGATCAGGCCCAAAATCTAGGTGTAGTAATAGACTCAGACCTGAACCTCCAGGGTCACATAAAGACAATAACAAGGTCAGCCTTCTATCACCTGAAGAACATCTCTAGGATTAAAGGACCTTGAAAAACTCATCCTGCAGCTGATCCAGAACCCTGCTGCTCGTGTCCTCACTAGAACCAGGAAAGTAGAGCACATCACCCCAGTTCTAAAGTCCTTATACTGGCTCCCTGTGGCTTGGAGAATAGACTTTAAAATACTTTTACTAGTTTATAAATCATTGAATGGCCTGGCGCCAAAGTATTTTGAAGATCTACTGTCACTATACCAACCCCCAGACCACTCAGGTCCTCTAAATCCAGTCTACTCAACATCCCTAGAATCAGAACCAAACGTGGAGAAGCAGCTTTCAGTTTCTATGCTCCTCTAATCTGGAACAACCTTTCAGACAACTGCAAAGCTGCTGAAACACTGAGTTCTTTTAAGTCACAGCTATAAACCCCATCTGTTTGGAGTTGCCTTCGAGCAATGTTGTCATGTATCATACGTTTTGTGTATGCTTCTTGCTTCATTGCGGTTTTTACTTTATCCTCAATGCATGTCTGTTTTTACTTTATCTCCTAATTTTGTAAAGCACCTTGAATTACCTTTTTGTTGAAAGTGTGCTATACCCTGTAGCTCAGAGAATAGACTTTAAAATACTTTTAGTAGTTTATAAATCATTACATGGCTTAGCACCAAAATATGTTGAAGACCTGTTGTCATGGTACCAACCACCAAGACCACTCAGGTCCTCCAACTCTAGCCTACTAAACATCCCTAGACTCAGAACTAAACATGGAGAAGCAGCTTTCCGTTTCTATGCTCCCCTTATCTGGAACAGACTTCCTGACGAGTGTAGAGCTGCTGAAACTCTGAACTGCTTTAAATCGAGACTAAAAACCCATCAGTTTAGAATTGCCTTTGAGTAAATGCTTGATGTCATATGTATGAAATGTGTTCATGCTCTCTTGCTTTTTTTATTTTTTATTTTTCTCTTGCTTTATTGTGTATCATGTGTAATGTGTGTTTCTTTTACATGTTTTTTTTAAAATCACCAAATCATGTAAAGCACCTTGAATTACCCTGCTGTTGAAAGTGTGCTATACAAATAAAATTGCCTTGCCTTGCCTATACAAATAAAATTGCCCTGCCTTGCCTAAAACAAACATGAGGTACTGGTTAACCTTATAGTACACTAAAATTGTTAGACTCATCTATTTAGTCACAAAGGAACTCATAACAACGTCTAAAGCACTTCAGGCTGAACTTGCCTTGGTTAAGGTCAATGTCCATTATTCAATGATAAGAAAGACATACTGGAAAATAAATGGTATCCAAGCGTTTCAAAGCAAAAATCACAGCTAACTAAAAACAACACAACCTTGTGTCTCACATTTGCCAAAGAAAACAAACAACAACAAAAATCTTGATTATACCCAAGGCTTTCGGGAAATAATACTGTGAACTGACGAGACAATGTTCAGGTTTTTAAAATTAAATTGACATTATATAAAGGAGGATGTAGAACTTTTACCTTCAATAAAGCAAATCAAAGCGGTTAAAAATGTAAGCTTCAATTTTCAGGCCACAGATTAAAAACATTTGAGCCTTTTACTGTGATAATCATATTATATCATTGTATTGTGGTGTGGAAGGGTTTTTCCCCACTCAGTCCTATTGAAGATAAAAGATAATCAAAACCAGATTGAAGTCATTTGTTGGAATATGAGCAATGACCAGCTCTAATTTAGAATTGGACATCTTCGCCTTTAAAAGCCTTTATCAGTGGAGTCTTTATCAGCAGGGTCAAAGCTGAAAACTGTCCTCTATCTGCATGCAGAGAGAGGCTGAAACTCTTCAGGGGACACATTTATATTCACAGTGATGTCTCAGTTTATACACCCCCTGTAAATACAACCATATGTTGCGCCTGGTGAGTCCCGTAAAACAAAGCTCATTAACAAGTTTCCAACCCCTACCTCACTTACACCTTTTCACTTTCTCTCTGTTTTTGCACACATCTTTTGAGAATGCAATAGATTTCTTCTCAAAACAAACAACAATGGAAACATGAACTTACACAACCATGCATGTTTGAAACTCAGATATACAGAAAAGCAAATACGTCAAAGAAAACAACCCGACCATTGATTTCCCCCAGACAAATGTTTTTTGTTTTTTTTGTTGTTGATGAAAATACATTTGATAAATTGTTCTGTTTTGGTCCAATTTGGAAAGTCCCACATAAGTGAGCAGAAATCTACAGATTTTTCACACTTTATGTGACGTCTGGTTGTTGGCAGTCATTTTGAAGAGATATGAGAGTTATTGTTTTAGTTTGAATTATTTATTACTTTAAGCCCTTGATCCTTTTATGTAATGCTTATAGACTTATCTCAAAGCAGTGCCTTGGGAAATAACTTGCAAATCATTTTTGCGTTAGACAAAAATAAACAACAACTTATCTGTCAACAACTAATTTAACAACTTTTATATTTCTATTATGCAGGTATGTATCCATGTACTCAGTGGGCAGTTAGTACCCCCTCCTCGTGGTGCAAACAGCAGAGGAACGAGCTTATCCAGGGAACCATTATTCATCGCTGTCCTGAAAACAGGGGGGGGTGCCTTACTTCATGTCATCCACATGTTGATTTTGATTATTTATTTATTACTGTCTAAGTTTATTGCTCATCTTACTAGTTATGTTCTTTATTTATTATCCACAAAAGAATCTAACCACAGAAAAAATATATGAGTTTAGAAATTAATAACAGGTTTTAAACCTGACAATATGTAAGAAAATATTCTTGTCAAATTAAACCAAAACTGAGTTATGTGTGGTGGAAAACTAACACTGTACATCACCCTGAAACATGCTCATGGTGAAACATGGTGGTGGTGACATCATGCTATGTGAATGGATTTTTTGTTTTAGCAGGGGCAACGGAGAGGGTCAGAGCTGATGGGAAGAGGGACTCACTTAAATACAGAGATTAAGTCAAAGCATATCGTGTGTTAAGGTGGCACGGTCCAAGAACAGGTCTGATCCAAAATGGATGACCTGCCATGCCTCGATTCCTCTATTCCTTACCATCTGAGGCAAGACATCAAGACTACAGTTCACGTATTATCCTCTGCATGGTAGAGCTCTGGTAAGCAATGTTGCCTTGCGGTCAGAAGGCCGGGGCTCTTTCTACGTGGAGTTTGCATGTTCCCTCATGCATAAGTGGGTTCACTCCAGGTACTCCAGCTTGACAGTCCAAAAGCAACACTGTTAGATTATATGTTCTCTCTAAATTTGGCTAAGGTATGAGTGTGTGTTGGTGCATGGTTGTTTGTTCAGTTTGTCTTTGTGCTGCCTAAGGTACACCCTGGTGACATCTCTCACCTAATTTCCACTGCAGGTAGGCACCAAAATCCCCACGACCCAGGAATAATAAGCGAATATAGATGATAGATAGCTGGATAAATATCATCTTCATCCATTCTGACTGATTTAGCTAATTTCAAATAAAAATGGGCAAAAATGATTACTTATTAGATACCCGAAGAGGATATTTTGTGGTCATAATGTGCCTAAATGTGAAAAGCTAACAATGTAAGGATAGGTTTTTAAGGCTCCGCATGGAAACAGAACCACACACAGTTGAAATAGTTGCATAAAGGTATTTTGCTTTTCTGTAAATTCCAGATGCTGCAATAAGGATCTACAGAGCTCCAGTGGGACAGTATAAAATGTTGTTTTTTCTAGTGGAAACAATTCCAAAAACAAATGTGTTTAAATCCCTCTTACTTTTTGTGACCACTCCTTCCAGCCTGATGATGTTAGGGTGATCAAACTGGCCCATGATAGATGCCTCGCGCAGGAAGTCCTGCCGTTGACGTTCTACGTAACCTCCTTTCAGCGTCTTTATTGCCACCGCAATCTCCTTTTTTCCCGGCGTTCTTAAGCGACCACTGCACACTTCGCCAAATTCACCTGCAAGACCCAGTCACACACACACACGCATTCATGTTTCCAACATTTCAAAGGTGATTACATTAAATTATTTCGCCTGAACTTGACTTTAATCTAAACCCAGCGGCACCACCAAGGGCTTTGAAGTTCTCTTTCAGTGTTTTATATGAATATAAATTTAAGAGAGTATACATTTTTGCGGCTTATTGAGAAACTTCCATCAGCTGCAAAGTTTATTTATTTAGTTTTAGTTTGATATATTTCTGTCTCCTTTGTGCTTTTGTCCTCCAGAAATGAATGCATAATGAGTGCATAATGCTATGCAAAATATGAACATCTAAAACAAAATGCTGCACTGGTTGAACTTATAACAGAATAAACTTGTTTTTTTCCCCACTTTAGTCTTCAAATGTTACTATTAATCCATTCTATTTAACTGTACTGTGCTAAATTCATGCATATTTTAATAGTAAAGCGCTTGGATGCAACTGTGATTGAATTAAATGCGCTTTATAAAGAAAGACATGCTATGCTGTAATAAAACTCCTGAAATCTGGTTGGTTTTAGAGTGCCCAAATTCCCAATGTCAGACAAATACTCAAACATGGCAACAGAACAAGGCATACGTCTTATCAACAAGATCCACACCAGGGCTGGTAGCGAAGCCTGCCACCTGGGGGCAGTGTTGCTGTTCCCATCTAATCTCCAGCATCATAACTTCTCTGATAAGTTAAACTTCATCACATGTTTTCTTTACATGTATAGAAAAAGGTTTAATTAAATCCCAACACATCTTTTGTTGTTTAAATCTATTAAAGTGTTAATATCCCATCAGTGTGTGGTGAGAAAATGATTGTGAAGCACTAGGAGACGGTGAAAGAAACTTCTGTCATGTACACATTGAAACAGTGGGTGGGGGTTCATTGGATTCACTATCAGTGGGAAAGAGATGATAATCTCATGAACATTTGAAGCTATTGTTATGGCAGGTGTGAAGCAGTCATTTTCTGCCCACGTAGACAATGTGATTCAGAAACATACCATTGGATGAGTGTGAAGCGTATGTAGGTGTGTGGTTGTACCTGCTCCGATCACCCTCTCGATGCGGATCCTGGATGGGTCGATTTCTTTAGTGAATTCATGGACAGCCTGGGCGGGATCTTCGTACGTGTCAGGGTCCACGTATGTCTTTATTCCTGGAAAAGAGACTATCGGAGGGAAAAAAGAAAGTACAACAGTAGGTTCTCAATATCTAAATTTGCTTTCATTGACTATGGTATTATAGTATGCAACATGAACATCAGAAACAATGATTTATTCACACTTGAGACAAGCGTTTCAGACACAAAGAGACACATTTAACCATTGGTATTGATCATGAGAGGTGGGGGCTCCAGCTACAGTACACTGTTCGATATTTTCTCCTCTTCAGAGCACAGGTCTTTTTGCTGAAAAGCAGAAGGGCAGCACCCTGAGCGCTGAGCCAGTCATTTAACTTGGCCCAAGTTTTTCACTCCGTTTCAATCAACCAGCCAACCTGATGAAGTGTCCTTGAGCACGCAGGTAAATTTTTTACTGGCTGCTGCTGCTGTTCTGGCTTCGACCCCAACCTCTCAGAGGAGAGGGGGGCATTAAAAGAAGTTGTTGTTCTTCTTTTAAGGATCAATACAGTATCAACAAACTTAAAAACAACAATCAGGTGCATGGAGAGAAAAAAAAAATCGCTGAAGCTCCTGTGAACCTTTTTAAAGCATCTAAGCGGTAAGCCTAGACACAGGTGATAGACATGCTTACTGTACCTATAAAGAGTGTGTATTATTCTTAAAATAAAACCTGAGCAAAAAATTTAGTCAAATTTTTTTTTCTTGCTTTGTCTTCATGTTCTTTGCTCTCTGGCCTCAAATCTTAAAATATTCCTCATTCCTCTTTGTTCTGTGCTATACTGACTTTCAACCAAGTTGCCCTTTTCCTTGTTTCTTTAACCTTGTGTTTTTACCTCCCTGACTTTGCTGCTATTTTTTACCCTTTCTCTCTACTTTTGAACACAGTGAATTGCAAAAAGCATTCATACCCCTGAAAACCTTTTACATTTTGTTGCTTTAGAACCATAAAAATCAAGTTTATCACTTTATTGGGATTTAATGGAACAGGCCAACACAAAGTTGTGCTGGATAACTGTAGTGATCTTTGTGTGATTTATTATATTCACCGTCATTTTAAAAAATGAGGAAAACAAAATCGGGTTCATAAACAAAACACAATGGAAAGGAACATTATACATGATTTTCAACCTTTTTTCCAAATAAAAATCTAAAAAGTGTGGTACAGGCATGTATGGCCTTCTGAATAGTTGGTAGACCTCCTTTTCAATGTAATAACAGTTGCAAGTCTTTTAGGGTGTCTCTACCAGCTTTTCACATCTAGATAATGCCAGTTTTGCCCTTTTCTTTTGCAAAATACCTCTAGCTCAGTCAGGTTGGATGAAAACCAATTGTGAATATCATCTTTTAGGTCTTGAAAATCAGGTTAGTTGAAGCAGCAACAAATAGAAAAGTTGCAGGACCCCAGCCCAGAGAAGTGAATTTGGAGAACCCAGATCTGAACCCGTTCCATTGTAGCACTGGATGTATGTTTGGGATTGTGGTCAAGAAAAAAGGGAACCTCTGGTCTGTAAAAGATTTTTCTTTAGGATAGTCCTGCTTAACTCAATCCATCTTCCCATCAACTCCGACCAACTTCACAGTTGTTGCTGAAGAAAATAGTGTGCATCCACCACCACCTTTCCCTACAACAGTGTTTTGCGTGTAAGTGCATAACTCCAGTCCTTGAGGGCTTGTGTCCTGCATGTTTTAGATTTGTTTCTACAACAGTATTCCTGAATCAAGCAGCTCACTTATCTCTTAAGCCTCCCACCAAGTTCTGCTTGAGCCTGCTAATTACCTGTCTATTTGATTTAGCTGTGTTTAAGCAGGGAAACATCAAAAACACACACCCTCAAGGACCAGTGATGCCTACTCCTGTTGTAGGCAAAAAATGGTTAGACTTTTGTCTCATCTCTCTGGAGCACCTTCTACGTGTTTGCTGTTTCTCCTACATGACTTTAAACAGGGCATCTCATGTCCTTCTTTCCACTATTGCTATCTTCTTGCAAATCATCCACAAGGGCCAGGTTTCTTGGGTGCAGGACGAGTATTTGGTCTCTTGTTGACACATTCTCCTACCACAGCTTTGTACCTTTAGGCTGCTGAATAATTATCTCCTTGCCTGGCCTGTCACTTTCAGCAGACAGCCATGTCCTGGTAGTTTTCCAGTTGTGCCATACTCCATTTTCAGATGATGACCAACTGTCTGTTAAATCATGTTTACACAAGAGAGTTTAAATTTCACTCTTGATTACTAAAAGCCACTGGGAAAGACAAACATTTCTAATAGGTGGATTTTCCTAAAAACATTCTTCTGTGAAATTTCTAAAGCTTGGGAGACTGTTCTCTAACCTAAAGCTGCTTAAAACTTCTCTACAACTTGCTTCCTGACCTGTCCATAGTGTTCCTTGGATTCTTCATTGACATCAAAGGCCAGTTGGTTCCACTAGATCATATTTAGGGGTCTTGTCGTAGAGGCGAATGAATAGAAATGTGTACACATTCTTCATTTTCATTCATTTAAAAATGAGGTCCTTTGTAATAAAGTTCAAGACATATGAACACTTTTGCAAGGCACTCTTGCACCTGCTCTTATTTTCTTAAAGGCAGGAAAAATCTTGGTTATTAAAGAAAAAAGGAAAAGAAAGGAAAGGAGAGAAGGAATTAATCTTAACCAGAATAGTAGCACATCAAAGTTAATAATAAATTATTTTCTGGAGTATTTAAAGGAAGACACATTTTCCTTGAAGAAAACCTCATTGTGAAGCCTGTCATACATGAGCTAAAGTTGCTATGCAGAGGAAGAGATCCACATGGGAAGTGATCCATGCTCCATGCATATTGAATGCAAAGAAAAGAGCAGGTGGCTAGCTACTAAATGTGACTCACTGAATGTCTCTCAGCTCTTTTGCTTCCTGTTTACTGGCAGACCGCAGTGGCACACCACAAAAAGCTAAATCCTCACTAGGCAGATGTCCTTTTACAGCGTCTCACTGAGAGATTAACCATCCAAATTAAAAATAAAACATATGAGGCAGGCAAATTGATTTACCTTGTCCATTCTGATAGTCAGTCCGTCTTTTGTCCTCTGAGGTCATCTTGGCCTTGAAGTACCACTGACACCTGCAAAACAGACAATTTGAAGAAAAAAAAGCAATTAAGGAAAGTCAGTTTAGCTGGTAAGAAAGAAAAACTACTTTCAGCCACAAGGGGCAGTGCCATCAACAAACTGTGAATTCAGTCTGTAAATCTATGGACTTTTGTGGCACTCTGGAATCAAACCCAAGCCACCTTTATCAAAACTACAGAAATAACACATTAGACTCCTTTTTAATGAGCAAGAAAACACATAAATCTACACTTTCCTCATGTTTTACTTCTGTGTTAACGGTTATGAAATGTCAGCCTGTGATATCCTCAAGAACAGAGACCAAAAATAACCCTTACATTCTTTTTAGTTATTATTTTTCTAACAATGCTGAAGGGAGTTCTTTTTTACCTGTTTATTTCTATGTGGATCATATAAAATTACACTTTCAGTTCACCGATAACTTAATAACACAATCCAGTCAATTGATGCTGCAAAAAAATTAACCATCTCTGTAAACCAGGGGTCTGCAACTCCAGTCCTCGAGTGCCACTGTCCTGCAACCTTTGGATGCATTCCTGCTCCAACACACCTGAATCAACTGAATGGTTAATGACCAGACCTTTGCCGAATTTGCTGACATGCCAAGGACATAATTCAGCCTTTTGATTCAGGTGTGTCGGAGCAGAGATGCATTCAGAAGTTTCGGGAGAGTGGATCTTGAGGACTGGAGTTACAGACCCCTGTTGTAAACATATAATAAAGCAATGTAGGATACGTAGGAAAGGTTTGTGCAAAGAACATGAGGATGTTAACAGGCTTTCCAAACATGGATGCATGGATGGATGGATGGATGCATGGATTCATGGATGGATGGATGGATGGATGGAATGACGGACAAAAAATGGACAAATGGATGAATGGAATGTGGGATGGACAGATGGATGGATTGACATACTGATTGCTGGATTGCTGGATGAAATGTGGGAAGGACAGACAGATGGATTGATAGACAAACATGGATGGACAAAAGGGTGGATGAATGGATGGACAACCAGGTGAATGGATGGATGCATGGATGAATCGTCAGACAGACAATAAATGGACAAATGAATGGATAGAATGCGGGATAGATGGATAGATAGAACAGACAGACAGACAGACAGACAGACAGACAGACAGACAGACAGACAGACAGACAGACAGACAGACAGACTTGAATCATTTCTACCACATCCCATGTTAATTTTGCCTACTTAACCAGACCTGGACAATATTTATTCAATTTCAAGACTTTTCCAGATTGTGTAGCAGCACTTTTAATCCCCAACTCACATCATGTGTACAGAAAGCAGAAAGAAGTAAAAGCCTAAAGAATCACGATGAAAACTATAAATAAGTTCCTTTTTTTTGCAGCACACTTAAACCCAAACACTCAACCGTACAGGTGTAGATTTGAAGTTGCACTAACGAGCTCACACCAAAATCTGTTAGTTTTAAACAAAGGTGTAAGGTTGGAAGAAACAAGAAGGGTACACCTGACATCAATGAGGTGGCAGAAGTAACTAGCGGATCAATAAATACAGTACAACTTGGAGGCAATTAGACCATACATTCATAAAAACACATCACCATGTAATACAATTATATCACGTTTCCTGCTAAAAACAAAAAAAATCTCTAGATAGGATCAAACACTGAAAGCAAAACCTATAGCATAATCTGACAGAATACAATAATGACAACTAATGTACCTTTTTATCTGAACCAAAATCACATTCAACTTGTCCTGAAACAAAAGGTAGAGTTGTTGCTAAATGAAGCACATTTTCAATACATTTGAAGGTAATACAAATCGAACATCTCAATACTTCATAAACACAAACACAGAATCACCTACCTAAAAAGGAACATGGACAATGTTCACACTGCAAGTCTTCAAGCTCAATTCCGATTTTGTGATTAAATACGCTTTTTTGTGTGGTTGTTCACACTAACTGAAATGCGACAGCAAACACGCTTCAGTGTGATAAGTTCATGGTTATAAAGCAGCCCGCATGTGCAGTAGAAGACAAGACGTCACACACAACGCGCCCCGGTTACAAAAGTAAAAATGGCGGCTGCAGATGTTAATGTTTTGTCAATTCCTGCAGTTGGAACAGACAACAATTTTAACGAATCAAGTCCAAAACCTCACTTTCTGTTAATTGCTGGCTCCAGTCTCCAGTTTGCTCAAGCTTTTGCCTACCCCTGCGCAGATTAGTGATGCCTTTCTCGTGTCAGTGACATACAAGACGAATTTAATGCGACAAGACTATTCAGACTGAAAATGCTTTCAAAAATATCAGATATGTATCGGCTTTAGTACCACATATGAAAGTGACCTGGGTCGGATTTGAAAAAAAAAGGATTTATGCTGTTCAGACTGTCATAATAAAATCAGATATGGATCGCTTATGGTCAAAAAAGTCGGATTTGAGGCTTTTGCCTGCAGTGTGAACGTAGCCAAAGACTGCCATGTTGTCAGAGCACATTTTATTGAAAATATGTAACTGTGCACAAGCTGTCTCGTCCTCCTGTGTGTGAGAGTTAGAGGTATTTATCTGGGCACTGAGAGACTGAGAAAGAGAAAGCAACAAACAGAAAACTGCTGCCAAGAAAAGTCTGAAACACCACAAGATTAGATGGCAGCATCTGTAAAGGATCTCAGAAGATTTAGTTCAAATACATTCTTGCTCTGAAATTAAAATTGAAGAATACACAAAGTACCCTGCATGAGTCATGCTGGTAGAAAAGTGCTGGGAAACAGTATAAGGGCAGTGATGTAAGTCACAGCTGAAATGTTGTCTATAAAATTCTGAATAGTCTATTGAGAGCTGTATTTGCAATAAAAAAACGTTGCAAACGCTTGTAGCAGCAAGCTTACCTGATACCCTAGTGTGGCTTAAAGGCTTGGAAACAGTTTGAAATGTTCACAGTTTTTTTATCCATTCTTTGCTTAGTTACTTTTTGTGTGGAAGGTTGTTTAGAAGAATATGAACACAGCATATTACCCAGGGCCCCCTGGAGGGAGGGCTCCTTAAATTTCAAATTAATGAAATCTGAATATAGTAGTTAAGAGAATGAATAAGTTGCATTAACATTGGCTGCGTTTACATGCAGCCAATAACCCTTTCAAAACCGGAATATTAGCAATAATCCAGTTACGCACAGCCATGTAAACACCGGCAAAAACCCAAATATGCTCATATTCGGATTTTTAAAAACCAGAATATTACCCCGGGGTACCCTTTTTCCAATCCGAATATTTGGTCATGTAAACGCGCATCAGCATATCCCCATCAAAAGGAACATTGATTTGTGTTCTGCATTTGTTCTATTTGCAAAAATCTTGGTCTTTTGAGTAGAGGAACTTCTTGTATGCGCATAGAAAAACCAGCGTGCATATACGGAAGTAAACAAGAAGTGGAGGTAAACATGGCGAAACGCAGCACAGCACTACACTTTTGGAGTGAGGAGGAAACCAGTTTCTTTTTTAGTGTGGTGAAAACCATGAATATAATGTCTTTTGTTGATGGCAGAAATTACAGAGATAGTGAGATTTACAAGAAAGTTACGCAAAGTTACGTGCGTCGCTGTTTACATTGGGATATGCCAAATGATTACAAACTCCATGTATACAGGAGTAACTCTCTCTGCACACGCATACAAACGGGTTATTCCGAATGTTTCAGAAACCCGAATAGTGACCTTAACCCGAACATTGGCTGCATGTAAACGGGGTCGATGATGATGGATGTCCGTAACCCTCCTTTAAAAAGATGGAAAATGGTTAGAACACACCTGGACCTGCTTAATTCAGCTGATAGAGTGATCTGACAGCAAGAGGCGCAGGAGGCAAAAAAAGGTATTTCTTCCACCAAAAAACACAGGCAGCAAAAAAAGAAAAGAAAGAAAGGAGAGTGAGGGGTAAGGCTCACTCCTTTGAGAAGTGAGGTTTGCAGCACAAGCAAAATAACACACACCGTTTAAGCAGAGATGGCTCAAAGTGAAAACGGCACATTTCAGCTTTTTTCAAAACAAAGATCAATTATCATCATAACTTTATCAGAATATATTATTATTTCTTAATATTGTCAGTCATTTAACACTGAGGTGTCATGGACCTTGAGGTAAAACAGTTCAAGTTTGTATTATTCTAACCCTATGTAGTAGTAGTTAAGTCGATTTTAATTACAAACCTTGGCCTGCATCTCTCACATTGTAACATAACTGGTATAAAGAAAATCTAACCAAATGCAGCTGGCTGCAGTATTCAAACAACCAAACAGCTTTATACAGGGACACAGCGAAATACTAAATGCTGAAAGTATTAGAATAGGATGGGACAGAAAATATCCTTTACTGTCCATCACTGGGGAAATTCAGGTGTATCAGCGGCAAAGGGATGGTCAAACGTAGTCACACATTTACAAATAAAGATGGCGATAATACAGTAGCATAAGTGAGAAAATAAGATGGACTGTTCCAGTAATGTCAAATTTACAATGTAAGAAAAAAATGGACAGTTATAAAAAATAGGACAGATTCTAAGAAATGTGCAAACTGATCAAAATAACAATAAAGAAAGTACAAACTATGCTCTGTATTACAGCGAGGTCAAGAGGATCTTTAGCTAGCAAACTCCATCAGCTTTATATGCAAGGGCAAGCCACAAAACTGTGGAATCTATCCAAAGTACTATTTCACTGAAAAAGTACTGAAGTGGGACTTTTGAAGGGGAATTTGCCTCTACAGACTCATCAAGACAGATAGATAGATAGATCCTGGCATAGTCGTGATGCTGTTTCTAGGTATCACTGAATTTTTCTGTAAAGCTTCACCATACTGTTGCTTTTAACATTGTTTTTGTACATTACAGCAGTTCTGTAACAAAAAAATTTCACTACACAGCAAAGAAAAGTAAAACAAATGTTATTAGTGATCATCAAATTGCCTTAAGACCCCACACTAAGTGATTTATGAACCACAATAAAGTTCAACATCAACTTTGGTAACCTGTGGCTTAAAGAATGTATTTTATTTTAACACTAAGCTCAATTACAGCTTTTAAAATAAGGAAAAACATTTTTGTTATTCAGATGTGGTTTCCTGTTAACTAAAGGTTGTGCAATGCCTTCATTTGAACATGGCTAAAGCATTTATAGCTAGGCTAAGTAGAGGTGGCACTGTTGCAGAACGGCAGTGAGATAGAAAATAATAGTATAAAGAATGAAAGGTGCTTTGAGCCCTCTCTCAGAGGCCGTATCAGTGATGAATTTTAAAATGTATTTTGCAAGTAGAGGACTTAATTAATGACCATGTGCATGAGGGACGCTCACTCCCACAAGTGGATCCCCTAATAAAACTTCTCATATTTCATCATTTATTAGATAGAACATATAATTCTGCAGCCTGTTTCCTATAGAGGCAAAGAGTATCTAAAGATGATCCACGTTTTACTTTTAGTTGATCGTTAAAATCTCAGAAGTTAACTTTGGCAATTTGTCTTTGTTTTTCTAGAAAAGACTGATCTATGTATTATCCATCCATCCATTTTCTGTACCCGTCCATCTTAATGCAGGGTTGCGGGGGGGTGCCTATCTCCAGCGGTCAAGGGGCGAGAGGCGGGGTACACCCTGGACAGGTCGCCAGTCCATCGCAAAACTATGTATTATAAGTTTTAATATTTAGACAACAAGGGCTGACAGAAATCAACTTTAAAAACATAGACCATACTTGACAGTAGAATTAACTCTGTTGAATTTTTGTTGTTCTGCAGGGTTTTGTGCCAATGGGAGTAACATAGCAAATCACCGAAGACATCCTTTAAATGAATGGCAGCCAAGTAGGAGAAAACAGTCCAGAGGGTTGACCCAACACCCAACAGAGACAGCCCAGAAACAGAAACAGACAGCTCCCACTGTGACACTGGCACTTCAGTGGAGAGCCCTGTCTTCACTGTCACTGCTGCAAACAGGCCTGCCTTTCCCGCAGCTCTGAGGATTCACATCACTGTGATCCAGACCGAACATGCTGCTTTCCTGCTGGGGATGAGCTGATGGGGCTTATGGACAGAGGTCAGTTGTGTTGGTACAGACATGTGCTTTTGCTGGTAAGATTTCAGTAAAATATTGATCCAATAAACTTTATATGTTCACACAAAAAGATTAATAAAATATTACCAGAAAGTACAACATAACTCTTATGGAGATCTGAAGAAACTGATCATTTACGCTAAATGTTAAAGTGAAAGTGTTCTGGATTGAGATATGTCAATAATGGCAGATATTTAAATCTAAGTGGCTTTTTTAAAAATCAGGGATCCGCTTGTGATAACATACCTTTTCAACAAAAAACAGACGCCCATATTGCGCAGAGAATGTGTAGGGTCAAGAAAAGTGTGGAACTTGAAGCATTAGTCAAACCATGATAGAAAAGGTTAGAGGTGCAAATCTACACAATGTACAACATGAAAACGTGTCTGAAGGATTTCTTGCATGATTGCGTGCGTGGTCACAAGATCACATGTGGGCTGCCTTCTCTTTGAGAACTTAACATAATCCGGGTTGCCATATTAGAGCAGGTGTCAGAGGGGCCATGGGCCATAGGTTGCCAGATTGGGTATTGGCTAAGTGAAGTTTGTGGGATTCTGGTTACTGATAGACAGATCCGATAACACGGTGGGGACCACAGGCGTAGAGAACAAGAAGGGGATTTGGAAAGCAACTGTTGACCTCTGCTGATGGGGTCAAGCTGTTCATTAAAGAATTGGTGGCATGTGCCTTTATCAGTCGTTTCCAGTCCTCACCACTGATCCTCTTTATCCGCCTCTGTCTCACTGGGTTTCATTTTGTAAAGAGGCCTCACACACACATACAAAGACAGCAATCAGACAAAAAGAGTTTGGCATCTCTCAGTGTTCTCTGGCCTGCCGAGCACTGCTACAGTACATATTGGCTCACTCTTTGCAATCCTGCAGAGCTTGGTAAAACAAACAGGCTCAGGGACCTAATCAAAGCATCAGTGCAAGTCAAACTACTTTTCTCTTGGCCTCTTTTCTTCTGTAGCAACCAAGGGCACAAAAGGAAGGACAACCAAAGAAGACATGAAAAGAACAACCGCACTTGTAGAGACTGACATAATTCTGAGCTAACCCAACACATTATGTAAACCTCCTCACCTTGCCTGCATCTTTACAGTTGCAACACCTTCACGATGTAAGTTTGCCCTCTTTACATTTCACATAAATAGATATAAACAGCCATTTTCAGTTTTTTTTTAGAAAGCCAGGTGTTAAAACTTCCTCAGCGCCTCTTCCCGCTCCACTTTCAGAGGCGGATGACGGAAAGCTCTCATCTGTCTCAGGCAGCCAAAACAACATTTGGAGGTTTTCTAAAACTGAGAAAGAGTGAAAGTCACTCCCACACAGGGCAGAGGGACTGCAGCAATGAGAGACTGAGAGAGTTGAATAACACTCGAAATAATGCCACTGCTTTTAGATGGATTCAGTTAAAAAAGAGAGGTCCTTCTCATAGTATAATGTAAAAAAGCCTGAAGGGCCAGCTTCAGCTGTTGCATTTCTGTGTGGGGGTTTTTATTTCAGTAAACGCACACTGACAGAACATTTAGAAAATAAGAAATTCAGAGTAAGTACTGCCTGTAAAACCTCTGAATTACAATTATGTATTCTTTTTCAATCATGCCAACGATAAACAGGTTGTAATAGCAAAATGTACTACTCGTTCAACACTCATTAGAGCTAAAATTATTATACACCTATCCTTCTGCGTTGAAAAACCCCCCATCTCACTTAAATTACTCAGAAAACATTTTTCAAAGGTTAAGCTTTGGAAAATATCAAGTTTTAGACAGATGGTCTAAAGGGTAAGCCAGTAGAAATAAACTCTCAGAGGGAAATGCACACATTCACTTTTCGTCAGACACTTAAAAAAATAAAAACAGGTTAAAACGGTGAAGTTATGCATTGAAATCTGATATTATTCTACAAAGGGGTGTAAATCAAAATTTCCCCTTACTCCAACATCAAGAATCAACACAAACCTTTATGTGAACAGTTCAACAAATGGTCTAGTTTTATGTCATTTTCTAATAAATTAAAGGTTGTCTGTCTTCATGTCAATTTACCAGCTTGTTTTTTGTTTATGTGGACAATTGGTCATTTGCTCATAATCAGGCTTCTTTTTTGTCTGTGGTTGAAAATTACTGATAAGAAGTGAATAAGCTGAGCTGTATTCAAAAGACAGGGGGAAAATGCATCAGTTGTACATTTATAGTTGCATCTCACTAAACTAGAATATCACTGAAAAGTTAGTTTATTTTAGTACTTCATTTCAGAAGATGAAGATTATATACAGTTACATTCTATAAATTAGAACTGTATTAAAAATGTCAGATTTAAGTGACTCAATTAACTAAGAAGAAATAGTTTATATAGATTGGTTACAGAAAGAATGATGTTTTCAAGCCTTTATGTCTAATAATTTTTATGATTTTTGGCACACAGCTAATATAAATGCAACATTTAAGATTAGAATATTAATAGAACAATGTATCATTTTTTAATGTACTTTTAATCTGATAAACCAGCCTCATCTGAATGATGACTATGACTGTATTATATACTGTATATTCATTACACAAGTAGTCATACATTTAAAGGGTCTATTTCTCCCAACATTATGGCGTACAGCTAATGATATTCTAGAGTTTAGCTTCTATGAAAATTAAGATATTACATGAGACCAATTTAGAAAAGAAAATGTATAAATGTTATGTTATAGCCATATTATTATTGGTCTACACACTCATGGAGATGATTGCTAACTTGACAGTTAACCAGTCAACCATCACTAATACCTTTCACAAGCACAGCATGTCTCAAAAGCTTAATGCCAAATAAGTTTGCTGTTCACAGAGTGCTCTGTACTGACAGAAAGTTAACTGGAAAGTAAAATTGAGGTATAGAAACGGTGCATATACATAAAAGGGATAACGGCAGCCTTGTTAGGATTGTAAAGCAAAGCCTGTTAAATAATTTGTGAGAGAGAGAGAGGATAAGCCACTCCTGAAGAAAAGACAATGTCAGAAGCATCCCAACAGAGGTAAGGAGAAAAAGGACCAGACTGTTGCTCAGTCCTGGATGAAAAGTGGAGAGGCACAGAGTACAAGAAGCAGATATCCTTTTTTTCTTAGCATAATTGAGCTTGATTGGCCTGCAAACTCACCTTACCTAAACCCCATAAAGAATCAGCAGGGTGTTGTGAAATGAAAGATAAGTATCACCAGACAACAATGCAGACAACGCAACCTGGCCTCCCTTAACACAACTTAGCGTTGCCACAGGTGGATCGCCCCCATATCACGCCACATTGATGCAGTAATTCTTCCAAAAGTATCCCAGACTAAGTATTGAGTGTATATACCAAGAAGTACAAGAAATCTTTTTCAGTAGGCAGACACACAAAAATAAAACACCTGAAACATATCAACGTTGTGTTAAATATTAATAGTATATATTGTAAATAATGTAATTAGTATTCTAATTTAATTAGATATATACCTGTAGAAAGGAAAACCTTCATTAGTAAGTAGTGAGTTTAAAATAAGTCACAAATTAATGCTATTTAATCCATTTTTGTTCACTTCTGTTTGAGTTGGGGTCACATAATCACAATGCAATTTTAGTTTAAAATGTTTTGGATTAAAATCAATTAGCATATTCCCTAAAGACAAATGTCTTCTTGATAAAAGTTTCAAGGTCAAATGACAGAAAGGTTGAGCTATCTGGTGATGGGAGCATAATGCTGTGGGTCTTTTTTGCTCTGAATGGCAGTGGTGCATTGCAGAAACAGATGGAATAACTGCAAAACTGCCTCCAAATTCTTAAAGTAAAATCAACAACTAAAAACTGGAACCAACACATTCAAATAAACTTGACCAATTCTGCTAAGAAGACCGGTTAATGTCAAGCCTAAATGATGTCAAATGATGTTAATTACTTCAAAAAGAGTTTGAGGCGTAATCTACAGTGAATTAAAATTTGCACACACAATTATTATTTTTAAAGTTAATTGAAGCTGTTATTGTATAAAACCTTCCATCCTGGAAAAACGATAATTTGAAGAAAAAAAAATTAAAAGCTCAAAATTAATAAAACATTCATACCCATGGTGAATGTAAGTCAACTTCTGGCTTTAAGAAATTAAAAAAGAAAAAGTTATTTAAAGTTTTTAGCAGACAACATATTTTCCCATTAACAGACTTGCTAGCCTACTTTGTGAAAAAAGCAACAACCATTTATAAAACTGAATAGTTGTTATGAATTTTCACAAGGTAGGAAAGTTTTTTTTTTTCATCTCATTATGTTAAATACTCATATGTGGCAGCATTGAATCCTGAATGTTTTAAATCTGGAGACCCTGTCAAACCTTTTTACCACCCACACGGGTGTTTTCAGTCTCTTTACATGATTGGATCTCTTCAGAGGCTTGATTGACATGTCTCTGATTCACCTTTTTCTTCAGAGAAAATGAAAAAATGTGTCTCAGCGGAAATATTATCTCCCTAATGAGGGTCCGGTGCAGAATGTTCTGCATATTATAAGAAAAGTAATGAAAAGAATGAACATCCCAGTGGTGTAATTTTAGTGAGTTGGTACAATCAGAGAATAGAAAAAATAGCTATAATTTTGGAAACTGGTAACAAAGCTTGTTCGGTTTCTTTCATATCCATTGTTTTCTAAGTTTTACTTCTGTTTTTTTAATGGGCTTTGCTTTAGGAGCGAAAATATCTTAGATTTTTTGTAGCTGATTATATGAGCAAATCTTAGCTTTTCTGTCTGAACTAAGGCTTCTAAATATTGCATTTTGTTTTGGTTCTGAATCATGCAACAACACATTTCTTTATAATTACGTCCATAACTGCATATTTTCTGCAATTTATTATCGTGCAGATTACTTCCTACAGTTAAACTGACAGAAAAAAATGCAATCATGAAAAACCCAGTGTTTCAGTTGATGTTATTCAATTTATTTTTGTCCAAGCTGTTCACACTGAAATGGCACATTATTTAGCCACCAAACCTTCACATCACACCTCTAAAATAAAGTGAGAGAAATGTTGATTCCCCCCCTCACACAGTAGCACATCGCATCTTCATCTAGATGAAAACAGATTGGTTGCTTGTGCAAGAGTTTGCATGCGCTTGGATGTGTTTTGACACATTTACCTCTCCTCTCATCTCATCTGAGTTTTATGTACCTTTGGTGTTTGCTTCCTGGACAATAAATTAATGCACTTTCTTCTTCTTAGAGTAGAGGCATTAAAAGCTGTGAATTTGATATAATGCAATATAGCACAAAACATGTACAGTATATTTTTTTCAGGTTGACAGCTGAAACACAGTTTAGTAAACAGTAACATAACACTGATCAATACTGAGACATACCTCCTGGCTGAATTTGTCAAAGAATTTGATTAAAAAGATCATATATATTTATTTGACCTTTTATAAATAATAAAAACTAAAAAATTTTAACCACCCAAACATGTTCTTATTCACTTTCCTATTCTTCATTTAATTTTTGAAATCTAACCAGGTTAAATCTTGGTCTAAATTGCCTTACATAAATATTTATGTTCTTTGAACTCTGTCATGTCAGCCAAGATTTTAACATATTTTACTGGGGTTTTATGTGATTGAGCAACCCAAACGTGTAGCATAATTGTGAAGGGGAAAGAAAATCATAAACATACCTAAACAGTTTGTGTTGACAATTCAAAAATCTTAAAGATATGGTGTGTATTTGTATTTACTCCCACACCAATAATGAAAATCCAGTACAACCAATTACCACCAGAAACCACTTCTTATGTAATAGGCTCTTCTTGTGTGTAGATTTTTTGATTTTACATAAAGTTGTTCTGTGAAGGCCTTGGAGGTTCAAAAAGATTAAAGAACAAACAGCATTATCAAGACAAAGGAACACAGGAGACAGGTCAGGGATAAAGAGACGTTACACGCGGTGTTAGGTTAGAAAAACTATTTTCCAAGCTATGATAATTTGGGGGAGCACTATTTAATCCATCATCTGAAAACATGAAATCTGAAAGAGTATGGCACTACTGAAGTACCAAGACATGACTGTTTACCCAAACTGACAGATGGGGAGGGAGAGGATTAATCGGAGAAAAAGATAAGAGACCAAAAATGCATCACAAAAGATGGCTTTGATGCAATAGGCTATTATGTTTTAGATCAGTGATTTTGAACCTTTTTTGGCTGAAGGCCCCCCAATTCATGATGAGATCCCTTACTGCCCCACAAGGTCCCATGCAGACAAACGGAATGTTTTCTGATACAAAGACCACGATTTAATAAGAGCACTGGTTATTGTTGACCTTTAAGTGAAACTTCAAATATTCAAATGGAAAAATTAACAGATTTCAGATTTGATGGTACACAATTGTCTTGAGAAAAAAAAAATATCCAACTCCACACTCAAAATAATCCTCAGATGTATATGATTCACGTGAGCACCCTATTTGGTTTTAAAAACTGTGATTTCTGCCAAAAAGCAACAAGTTTGCAGGTATATATTACATACAATTTCAATAAAATGCTTACATATTATTGGATGTTTCTTTAGTATAA
Source organism: Valencia hispanica (assembly GCA_963556495.2). Classification (NCBI taxonomy): domain Eukaryota; kingdom Metazoa; phylum Chordata; class Actinopteri; order Cyprinodontiformes; family Valenciidae; genus Valencia; species Valencia hispanica. Next base: position 18,614,874 of record OY747707.1, read on the forward strand.
ATTTAGGTCTATAACTTAATCTTACCTTCCAGTGATGAGGAGGAAGAGGGTGAGGATTACAAGTAGGGTGAAACCACCAACCGCTGCGGTTACAATGACCAACACCTGGCCCTGATCGGAAGCGATGTCTGAAGCTGAAGGTTTTGGAGAATGGGTAAAAGCAGAAAAAAAATTAGTTAACAAAGAGATTATTGGGTCATTGGGGATAGTAGAGATAAATGAAAGGTTTAACAAAGAACAAGAAAATAAATGAAGTAAAAAACATCAGAAGGGAAGGAATTGCAGAAAGAAGGGAGAACAAAAGAAAAATTATTCTTTTTCATTTCATGTTCTATAATTATCCTCCCAATCAATGCATCATGCACACTATTTTGACGGGCAGATATTATTGAGAAATGTTTGATCAGCTCTTTGTAGACACCCAAAAAAAAAAACCTGTCAGCTTTTCGTGCTGGAATGATTCATTTGCCTGCTGTTGGTTAATTAATTTTATTCATTCATGAAATTGTGATTTAGTCCATGATGATTTGTTAAAATTGGCCCCATTTGATATTCATGATTTTCCTTTTTCTGTGTCTTGTCAGAAGGCTAACGAATCCCAGATAATTGAAAGATGATTGCTATTACCAAACTTATTTCTATAATATTTCACGCTTAATGAATATGAATTAGAGATTGTGGTGCATGGTGACGAGCATGGTGATTAAGGTTTGTGTGGGTGTATGTAGGTGTAATGCCAAGAGCATGGAAAGCATGTGTATGAAATGTGTCCCTTTCACTTGATAAAAATAATTACACAGCACCCAGGGAGAAGATGAGTGAAAGTGAAGCTGGTCAGATCAAATATGACAGTTCTCTGTTTAACACACTCACACATATCTAAAAAGATGTGTTAGATTGACAGCATTGGAATGAAGTCTGTGTGTCTAGTAAAAGAGAGGAGAAGCAGCAAAAACAGATGACAGGTGAGAGACAAAGAGAAAAAGACAAAGAAAGAAGTGACAGAAACACATGCACCTGGTAAAAACGAGTGTAGCGACACCGACTGGCAGGTGGACAGACAGACTGACAGAGAAGGAGAGAACGGCAGGGGCAAAACCTGCCTCCTCTTTTAGATAAAAGGCCAGGCAGTACAAAGGCTTGGCCGTGCAGCCTCTGATCTGCAGATAAAGCCAAACTCTGCAGCTTTGTAAGCAGAGGGCCACTGTGAAGCCAAATCACCTTTTTCTCAATAATACCTGACCCAACATAAAAGGGCAGCTGTAACTTTTTTCTTTTATGAGCATGCAATAAAGCTACCACTGACAAAAAATACGCAAGGAAAACTGTGATTCAAAATACAAAAAACAGAAAAGGAATAGTATCCCTTGATGATTTAATTCAATTTTTAGTTGCTTTTGCAAGTAATACCAGGGGTTAAAGAACTATGCTGAATCAAATTCACTCTCTGAACTAACCAGGGGTTTAGCTGTGTAAAGAAAAGCTACTCACTGTTTTCTTGCCATCTTCAACAACAAATATGACCAGGGATATAGAAATATTCTTAATATTCGTTTGCCTTTAAAACCAAGCTTTAGTTTATACAATACAAATAAAATATTTGCTTTGAGTTTCACCAGATGAAAGCAAGCAAAAATAAAAAATTAGGGTCATAAAAGTCAGTGTAGAAAACCGTTTGCTCAAATCTGCAATCCATTTCCTGTACATGGATTTATTTCCCCAGTTGAGTAAAACGTATGCATAGATCTGTTTACAGACATCATCTGTTTGACAATATTTGTAGGAAAATCTCTCTTCTGTACCTTTGTGCAAATATCTTTTACTTCCATTTTTAGCTGATTTGTCCATTTGCTGGCTATAATGTTTTGAATGAAACAATGCCCAAAAAACAAGCAAAAACATTTGTGTCTTTAGTTCTTGAAATACCTTTTGATGACTCTGTTTAATAATAATAAAGACCAAATGAGTATGAATCTTTATTTTCAGAGAAGAAAAAGTCAAGAAGACTTTTTTCAGTTAGCTAAATGACATCAACAGGTGAGGGAGGGGCAGCGCTCTATTACTCAATGTTAAATATAACCAGGGATCTTGCATGCATGAGGAGGTAAATCATTTAGGTGTGTCATACCTGGGACCCAAACAAAAGTTGTAGCAAACCGGCCCTCTAGGACTTTGTTGTGACACCTCTGTTTTAAACTAAAGTAGACTTTTAAGGAAGTTACTAGAAGAATTAACCAGCTAGATTGTTATTAACAGAAATATAGGTGTCTGACCCACAAATGTGCGGTGTAGTTTTGGTGATACTAAAGTCATTACTAGAGATTTAAATAAACAGTCATATACGTTGCTATTAACAGACCATCTGTTGTATCCACAGTGTTACATTTCCACCTTTCAGAGCTACTCTTCAGCTTCACACTTAAAACACAGCTTAACACATCAAATGCTGAGCATAGGCACCAATGCATCACTGCATACCTATTTGTACAGATATTTAAGTCCTCTTTTTTCATTTAGAGTACAGATCATAAAAAAATCAACTTTATAAAATCCAAAATTACTACCTTGCTGTAGCAGCTAACTGTGCTATAGTGGCACTAACTTGAATATGAATATAAGTGTAGATCAAGTGTCTGCAACTCCCTTCCTCGACCACCACTGTCCTACAACTTTTGGATGAATACGTGCTCCAACACACCTGAATCAAATGAATGGTTAATGACCACATCTTTGCAGAACTTGCTGGCATGCCAAGGAGACAATTCCGCCTTTTGATTCGGCTGTGTTGAAGCAGGGGTTCTTTCAATAGTTGCAGGACAGAGGCACTCGACGACTGGAGTTGGTGGCCCCTGGTGTAGATTTGACTTCAGCTGTGTTGCATTTTTCTTTATTTATTATCTTGTGATCATTTCATCCTCCATACAATGTTATTTTGTACTGCTTGTGTAAAGTTTCTTTTGAGTAAAGTTGTTCTATCCATCAACAACCAGAAGAGACTATTGCCCCAATACCTCCCACTTCCTGAATTCATACACCTTTATATGTGTTTCTTAAATTTAAAGCTAAGTAGGTTTATTAACATAAAATGTCACATTTATTATAATCATTTAGAATAATCCCAAACTATTTTCCTTGCTGAACATCTTCTCCAGATTTGGTTCAAAAAGTTACACTTGCCATACAAACTTGTGCTTCGTGATCTCAACTGCACAATACAAGTGTATCATTTGTGACCTTCAGGCTGTGAGCTGCCCTGGGTGCTCCTCCAGGCAACATGAACTTCATTTGACCCTGAACTGCTGTTTACAGCAAGAATCTCATACATCTGACTTACTGACTTGAATATAAAAAGGTAATTAGGAAAAGAGTGAAGTTAAGGTTTTAATGAAATCAGGAGCAGCAATTTTGGTCAAAATAATTAAAAGGGAAATCTTTTGCCTTGATCAAGTTTTTTGTCTAAAAAAAGGGCAGGCAAATTGGGGAGTGAATAATGTTTTATATGATAATTTTTGCATATTTTATCTTTCAAAGCTCTGTTTAAAAGTTCAGTTTCTGAAAGTTTTGTTAAAGACAAAATACAACCGCCGCATAGAAAGTGGCACCATGCACAAGTTTACATTTGTAATTTTTGCAACTAGAAGTGCACTCACAGTCACCTGTAGTTTGGTATTCATATTTTGAGGAGTAGGAGCTGTATCCACCAGCTGTACTGGTGCGAACGCTGAAGACATACCAGGTTGCTGGTTTTAAACCTGAGACTATAACACTGGGAGCTCTGGTGCGTGTTGACGAGTAGCTCAACTGCTCTTGTTCCTGAAAAGAAAAAGTAGAGAAAAGATAAATATTCTTTGAGTAAATGAGAATAAGTTTTGACCAGATATGAATGCTGAGTTAAAGAGGTTTTATCTTCATGCATTTGGTCTTTTTAAACAGTCCTTGCTCTTTTACAACGAGGTGTACCCTAATCAAAATCACAGTAAACAGTTTTATCAAATTACTGTCAGATTCACTGCTGCTCATTGACAGATGTTGATTGCGGGGGTGGCGACAAGAACTGCCTTCTAGGCTACGTTCAGGCTTGCCTTCTGATCACTTCTGGGAACATGAATGACAGGGAACAGATAATTATATCACAAAACTTTGTAACAAACACATTACCAGATGTTGTGCATAATAATTGTTACTGTGAATAACAAAGTAGAAGATATCCAGGAGACATTAAATGGAAGATGACACATTTCATTAGACCTTTAGGCAGTATTGTAGACTTATGTTTCCAGATTGAAAATAACATCAGGAAAAACTGGAATTGATATTGCTGGTACTTGTGAACACTCTTTTTAAAAACACTAATTTAATGGCCAGCTAAAAGACTTTCATTTTTGTTTAGGAGATTTATATATTTCTTATTATTAGATCTTTTGAATATTAATTATTTTATAGGGATGTTGATATCAGTCACTGTGAAATCTATGGCAAAACCTTTAGCTTGTACTTCTTAAGGCAGCACTATTGCTTGAATATGTCCTCTGGAATAAATTATTTTCTTCATCTTCATGCACTTATATACAGTGGCTTGCAAAAGTATTTGGCCCTCTTGAACTTTTCCATATTTTGTCACATTACAGCCACAAACATGAATCAATTTTATTGGAATTCCACGTGAAAGACCAAAACAAAGTGGTGTACACGTGAGAAGTGGAACGCAAATCATACATGATTCCAAACATTTTTTACAAATAAATAACTGAAAAGTGGGATGTGCGTAATTATTCAGCCCCCTTTGGTCTAAGTGCAGTCAGCTGCCCATAGACATTGCCTGATGAGTGCTAATGACTAAATAGAGTGCACCTGTGTGTAATCTAATGTCAGTACAAATACAGCTGCCCTGTGACGGCCTCAGAGGTTGTCTAAGAGAATGTTGGGAGCAACAACACCATGAAGTCCAAAGAACACACCAGACAGGTCAGGGATAAAGTTATTGAGAAATTTAAAGCAGGCTAGGCTACAAAAAGATTTCCCAAGCCTTGAACATCCCACGGAGCACCGGTCAAGCGATCATTCAGAAATGGAAGGAGTATGGCACAACTGTAAACCTACCAAGACAAGGCCGTCCACCTAAACTCACAGGCCGAACAAGGAGAGCGCTGATCAGAAATGCAGCCAAGAGGCCCATGGTGACTCTGGACGAGCTGCAGAGATCTACAGCTCAGGTGGGGGAATCTGTCCATAGGACAACTATTAGTCGTGCACTGCACAAAGTTGGCCTTTATGGAAGAGTGGCAAGAAGAAAGCCATTGTTAAAAGAAAACCATAAGAAGTCCTGTTTGCAGTTTGCCACAAGCCATGTGGGGGACACAGCAAACATGTGGAAGAAGGTGCTCTGGTCAGATGAGACCAAAATGGAACTTTTTGGCCAAAATGCAAAACGCTATGTGTGGCGGAAAACTAACACTGCACATCACTCTGAACACACCATCCCCACTGTCAAATATGGTGGTGGCAGCATCATGCTCTGGGGGTGCTTCGCTTCTGCAGGGACAGGGAAGCTGGTCAGAGTTAATGGGAAGATGGATGGAGCCAAATACAGGGCAATCTTGGAAGAAAACCTCTTGGGAGTCTGCAAAAGACTTGAGACTGGGGCGGAGGTTCACCTTCCAGCAGGACAACGACCTTAAACATAAAGCCAGGGCGACAATGGAATGGTTTAAAACAAAACATATCCATGTATTAGAATGGCCCAGTCAAAGTCCAGATCTAAATCCAATCGAGAAGCTGTGGCAAGATCTGAAAGCCGCTGTTCACAAACACTGTCCATCTAATCTGACTGAGCTGGAGCTGTTTTGCAAAGAAGAATTGGCAAGAATGTCAGTGTCTAGATGTGCAAAGCTGGTAGAGACATACCCTAGAAGACTGGCAGCTGTAATTGCAGCAAAAGGTGGTTCTACAAAGTTTTGATTTAGGGGGCTGAATAATTACGCACACCCCACTTTTCAGTTATTTATTTGTAAAAAAAAATTGGAAACATGTATGATTTTCGTTCCACTTCTCACGTGTACACCACTTTGTTTTGGTCTTTCATGTGGAATTCCAATAAAATTGATTCATATTTGTGGCTGTAATGTGACAAAATGTGGAAAAGTTCAAGGGGGCCGAATGCTTTTGCAAGCCACTGTATATAATTATGTAATGTTTGTGTTTATTATTTGCTGATCTTCTGAAATGCTCCTTTTTCAAACAAGATGTTCCCAGATGTGCTTTCTTCCCTCTGTGCTTACAACATAATCAGAACTGCTCAGTCCTTAACAATTAGAAAATTACTTGGCTAATTGTTGACAGAACATTTTATTTTGTATGCATTAATTAGAAAACATTTGATTGATTTGTGATGAGTAGATAGGAAACATTTTTTGTGGTGGTTGTTTTTGTGGAGATCCAGATGCTCAGTAAGACACCACAACTCCACATTTTCTGTGTGATCCTCTAGAACGCCTTTTTTTGTCAAACTTTGTTTTGATCGAAGTTTCAAATAATCCTTCAAACAATAATCTGGCAGTTCAACCCTCATTTAGGTACCCCTTGTACCATCTCCACTGTTTGTGTTAAATGTCATTTATTACGTACATTATTATCTGAGAAAATTGCAGAGTGCATTTTGCAGTCCTCCTTTAACCTTTTGCTACACAGCAGTGATTCATTACTTGAATTTTCAGAGTGCTAGGCATCAATTTGGGGGATGACTGTGGATGTGATGGCTGAGTGTTGAAACAAGGTCTAAGAAGTCATTCGTTAGGCATTAAAAGCTAATCAAAATATGTATCCTTTTAATTAAATTACATTTGACAAGATTTTGTAAGAACATCTGTTTTGCAAGAAGACTTTTATTTTCCAAACTAAAATTACACAAAATAAGAACATTTAATTATCCTTGCTGAAATTGTTATGTATTTTTTAAATCCTAATTATTAAAGCTTTTAACCGTTATAAATTGTTAATTTATTTAGTTAAGCTTATAAAAGCATATAAAAGAATTTAGGTTGAACAAAGGTCTTAGAGACAAGCTAATAAAAGATAAAACAATAAATGTACTAAGATCAGACATAACATTATGTCTAATAGTGTACCAGCTCCCATTTTGATATCTGACACCAAGATGTCAGTAGCAGAGTCTTAAAGTACTGTAGGAGGGGACTAAATGGATCCAAGCAAAGTTTGTTGATTGGAACAAGAATGAATTTGGATATTTCAAGATTCTTGTTGAGCTCCTCAAAACACTCGAACCACTTTTGCTTTGTGGCAGGGTATGCTATTTTGCTTGAAAGAAGCTGACTGGTCTGCAGCTCTTCAACCCTTAATTGTGATGCACTCTGTATTCTTTTTCTTTGTAATTTACTTTTTTTATTGACATTCAAATATTGTGACACCTGCACATTCACTAAAATAATTCTGTACATGCCATAGAAGGCAAGGCAAGGCAAGGCAATTTTATTTGTATAGCACACTTTCAACAGCAGGGTAATTCAAGGTGCTTTACATGATTTGGTGATTTAAAAGAAACACATAAAAGAAACACACATTACACATGATACACAATAAAGCAAGAGAAAAATAAAAAAAGCAAGAGAGCATGAACACATTTCATACATATGACATCAAGCATTTACTCAAAGGCAATTCTAAACAGATGGGTTTTTAGTCTCGATTTAAAGCAGTTCAGAGTTTCAGCAGCTCTACACTCGTCAGGAAGTCTGTTCCAGATAAGGGGAGCATAAAAAGTGAAAGCTGCTTCTCCATGTTTAGTTCTGAGTCTAGGGATGTTTAGTAGGCTAGAGTTGGAGGACCTGAGTGGTCTTGGTGGTTGGTACCATGACAACAGGTCTTCAACATATTTTGGTGCTAAGCCATGTAATGATTTATAAACTAGTAAAAGTATTTTAAAGTCTATTCTCTGAGCTACAGGGAGCCAGTGTGAGGACTTTAGAACTGGGGTGATGTGCTCTACTTTCCTGGTTCTAGTGAGGACGCGAGCGGCAGCGTTCTGGATCAGCTGCAGCTGTCTGATTGACTTTTTAGGCAGACCTGTGAAGATGCTGTTGCAGTAATCAATCCGACTAAAGATAAACACATGGATGAGTTTTTCTAGGTCGTGTTGCAAAATCAGTCCTTTAATCCTAGAGATGTTCTTCAGGTGATAGAACGCTGACCTTGTAATTGCCTTTATGCGACCCTGGAGGTTCAGGTCTGAGTCCATTACTACACCTAGGTTACGAACCTGATCAGTAGTTTCTAGCTGTATTAATTGAAGCTGTGTGCTGACTCTTGATCGTTCCTCCTTGGGTCCAAAAATAATCACTTCAGTTTTGTTTCTATTCAGCTGGAGAAAGTTATGGCACATCCATCCATTTATTTGGTCAATGCATTGATTTAGGGTTTGAATGGGTTCAGAGTCACCTGGTGACATTGTAATGTAGAGCTGAGTGTCATCTGCGTAGTTATGGTAGCTAATGTTATTGGTCGCTATAATCTTGCCTAGTGGGAGCATGTAGATATTAAATAAGAGGGGCCCCAGGATGGAGCCCTGGGGCACCCCACATGTGATTTCTGTTCGTTCTGATGAAAAGTTTCCTATTGAAACATAGAAGTCCCTGTTCTTTAGGTAAGACTCGAAAAAAAAACAGGTTAGAAAAAAAACATATATATATATATATATATATATATTGGAGTTTGCTATAGAAGGGTAATATGTACCTGGAGGAAGCATAATACCCCCCCTTTAACCACTCTGCTACGTGACGCCCCTAGGTATGAGGTTATTAAGTAGAATCTGGTCTTCTGTAAGTGATGTGATAGGTCCATTTTTTCTCCAATGAGAAACAAACAGATCTTTTCTTAAATTTACATGCGCTGTTATTTCCTCCATTTAGTGAATGTCCTTGACAATGCTAATCCAAGAATCCACATCTGGGATATCAGATGTTAGCCATTTTCTTGTCAAGGCCTTTTGTTTTGCGGCCACCAACAGTATATTAGTCAAGTATTTGTCTTTCCTTATCCATTACTGTGGGATCAGTCCAAATAGCATCATTTTGATAAGTCCAAGGGGATACAAAGGATATCACTCAGATCTTGGTGAATCACCTTCCAAAATCTTTGTATCTTCGGACAACCACAGAAGATATGATATTGGTTTGATTCTACATCTCCACAATTTCTCCAACAAACAGATGCATTATTACTATAATGTGATGTTTGAGATGATGTGATAAAATACCTGATTAAACTTTTCCAGCTAAACTCACGCCAACTTTGCGAGCTCGTACATGTCCAATGATTCAGGCATTTCACCAACCATTCCTCCTCTGAAATATCTAATCTTCCTTCTTGTTCCCACTTCTCTTTTAAATTAAAAGGTGGAATGGGACTTGAGGTTCATCAGTTCTCTATATAACAACGAAATTATTGAACCGTTCATTGATGAGTGCATCTGTCAATCCTGATATTTCCACTTTATTCCCCTCCATTTCTTTTCTAAAGCATATGTCTCTTTCAAAATTTCAAAACTAGGCAACTTCTCATCCTATAACAACATGCATATAACCATAATTCCCTTTTCTGTCCATGCCTTGAATATGTTGTCTATTGTATTAGGGGTGAATTCACTATCATATACACAGCATTTGAGAGTTACAATGTCTTCCACTAGTCTATGTTCAGTTATAACATAGACTAGACTTCCATATTGTCAGTGTTGATTTCACCCATGGGTTGTCTATTATGTTTATGTATCTCTCTAATTGTTTGTCAGCTATAATTCACTTGTATTAGTAGTTTATCTTCAATATTCTTCCACTGGGAATCATAAGAAGGGTTACACCAATTCAGCATGTACCTAAGCTGTGCTGCTCTGTAATACTCTCTTAGGGATGAAAGGCCCCATCCTCCTTTTTCTTTGACCAACTGTAAAGTCCTAAAGCGAAATCTGGGCCGTTTCCCTTGCCAAATATAGTGGGACAGTGTTCTGCCCATTCATTGAATGTTTTTATATCAAACTCTACAGGTAGTGTCTGAAATAAATACAGCATTCTTGGTAAAATGTTAATCTTAATTGATGCAATCCTTGAACTTAAACTTAAACAGGGGACTAAACTCCATCTTACTATGTCCACTTTGATTTAATCCTGTGGAAGTAAATAATTATCTTTATGTAGATTCTTCAGATTTATTGGGAGGTTGATGCCTAAATATTTAAGACTTTGAGTGTTCCATTTTAAAAGAAATTTGTTACTAATACGGTGGAGGATAGTTATATGCTAACGATTGCGTTTTACTAAGGTTAATGCGATATCCTGAGATTTGCCCGAATTGTTCAAATGACTCCATTAATTTTGGGAACAAGTTTGATGGTTGACCCAGGTAAATCAAAATATCATCTGCATAACAGGCTAATCTATGCTCCTGTCCCTGACAAGTAATTCTATTAATACTTTGATGTTGTCTTATATAGAGGGCCAGCAGTTTGAGGTATAACGCAAATAAAGGTTGTGAGCATGGACATCCTTGTGTTGTCCTTTATTCGATTATGAAGGAGCTGGATAAATATCCATTAACTTTAATCTTTAGCTTTGGGCTCGTGATAAATTGCTTGAATAGTATTAATTATTAAATCATGCAATCCACATTTTTCTAAAACTTTATAGAGGAAATTCCAGCTTACAGAGTCAAATGCTTTTTCTGCATCAATAAAAATATTGCTTCACACTTGTTTCTTTGATTGTGATTAATGATATGTAAGGTGCGTCTAACATTATCCTGTGTTTGTCGATGTCGAATAAACCCTGTCTGGTCATTATGAATCTTGGTAAGAACCTTCCAGATGCCTTGCTATAATGGAGGTAGACAATTTATAATCTATATTAAGTACTGATATGGGCCTGAAGGAACCACACTCCAATTCATCTTTACCTTCCTTTGGTATGGCTGAGATGATCCCCTCTTTCCAGCTAGGGGTTTTATTGATTTTGTTAATACGCAGTTGAGCATTGGTAAAATTATAGGTACTAATTCCTTTTTAAACTCTCTATACCACTCTGCGGTAAAGCCATCTGCCCCTGGAGACTTATTAAATTTAAGTCTGCTGATTGCCACTCTCAGCTCCTCTTCAGTGATTTTACTAATCATGCTCTTATTTTGTTCGTCATCTAAAGAGGGCAAATCAATAGTGGATAGAAATGCGTCTATTAGATCTAGGGTAGCTTCATTATTTTCTGGATATAGTTTTTGGTAGAATTTCTCAAAGGCTTCATGGATTTCATGGATCACACTCTTTTCAATTGTTTTTGTACGAGGATTTCTGATTTTATGGAATATATTTTCTGCTATCTTTTTTTTCAACCTCCAAGCTAGTATCTTAGTTGCCTTAGGTCCACACTCATAATAACTTTGTTGCACAAACATCATTTTCTTTTTCATTTCTTCAATTCCTGAATTATTAATTTGAGATCTAATTGACTTAATTTCTTCTAAGGTATGATTATCTAATGTCACTTTGTATGCACCTGTTGAACTCCCTAGAGTTATAAATGGGAATTACATAATCACCATTTCGCCAATAGGATGAGCTGGACTTTTGGCACGCAGGGGAGGAGGATAATAAAGATTTCCTTAATATGTCTCATGTCATTTTCTTTCTATAAAATGCATTTATTGAATTTTATGCTTACCTATGTACACATATACTCATGTATACTCCTGTATATGCTTGTAAGGTGTGTGTTTTAAAATATATAATCAGCATTAGGCTAAGTATATCATGTGTGTGAGAGCAGCAAACCACCAGGAGGAGACCATCGCCCTGTTCCTGAAAGACAGCATCTCAAGACTTTGAATTTACATAAGCCACGACCCCTCTCAAGGGGTCGGCCCAAGTATAAAAGTAATAAACAGAGACAAAATGAGAGAGTTTTCAGGAGTTTTGGATTTTAGTTGTTAGAAGTAGAGGTTTGAGGTTTGCTTGTGTGTGTAACTAGTGGCAGGTTGTTGCTGCTCTTGTAGTTCATTGTGAGCTTTTGGATTTTGTATTGTAATTGCTTTTGAGTTAAGATTAAAACCTTTTAATCGACTTCCTTCTCTAAGCAAGTCTTTTTAGAGAGTATTGACTCAATTCTCTGAGAGAGCCTCATAAAGACTCCCGTTAGGGGGGTCTCCTATATGTGAGAGGCCTGGGGACTGACCGGCATTCGCTTTGAACTTATCAGACGGCAGTGCTTGCAGGGACTAGCAGGTCACGGGGGTTTGGGAATGCCTAACTCCAGGGGATAGGAAGACAGAGGTGCTTCTTAACTCTTCGTAGTGACAGCGGTCAGACGACAGAGAAACCAACCCTGGGACCAGAGTAGCCCAAATCCGTAACTGTGACACCGGACTGGTAAGTCAGGCATCTTAAATTTGCTCAACTCTGCGAGCGCTGGGTTCTGAGGAGATTCTGCGCCTCTGTCCTCGTGTTGTGACAGTGAGTCGGAGGCCCAGGTTTCCAGGATCAGCCGGCGAGACGTGGAGCGACCATAGAAAACCCGACCCAGGAAGTTCTCAGTGAAGCCTAACTAACATCTGTGTCGAAGGGAAGCATAGTTACACCTAGGAGGTTGTGCGATCTCCTTTTAGTTCCAGTGACACGAATTGGACAATCTCTGGAGAGGTCATTTGTATGGGTAGAGCTCAGGGAAGCTTTTTGACCGCATCTAATGTACCTGCATATATAAGGGAATAAAATATATGTATTACTTAAAAGGTTGTAAGACTTGACTGTTCTCAGTATCCGGAGCTGAAGCGGTTTTATAGCGAACTGTATAAGTAATCAGAGCAGAGAAGTTTTAACCGTACTAGGACAGAGAGAACGTAAGTCAATAGATTCAAATAGTTAGTAAGTATTTACGCATATTTTCTAACTGGGTTGCGACCGAAGGCTCTGTTCTGTATGGGGCGTATGCAAAGCAAATTACATTCGTTATAGCATGTAAAGTATACGCTTTAACGCTAACATAGCGACTCCTACTCGGTGACTGACAAGTGGGGAGTAGGCCAATATTAGACGCCGAAAGAATCGGGGGGGTATTACGACTATCTGCCGGTTAACGTACGCTGAGGCCCAAACGGTTTTACCCACTTGGGTCAGTTGTGGAGACTGGAAGGTGTGTAAAGTAGGCCTGTTGTAAGAGTCCAAAGATCCTCCAGTAAAATAGGAGTCCAAACCTAAAAAGGATCGGTATAGCTGGTTATTCCCTATTAGAGGTTATAACTTAAAATAGTTTTCCCTTTATAATAACAGGCGCTTAACTCAGTATATCACCGGACTTTTAACACACCTTCTAATTTTTCCAATCTTTTATGTAGCATCTCTAATGATTCATTTCTTTTCTTGTTTTTATATGTAGAAAATGCAATGATTTTTCTTCTTAAAACACCCTTTAAGGCGTCCCACAAGATTACCGGTGAGACTTCGCCAGTATCATTTAGTTGCAAATATGATAGGACATCTTGTCTAATTTGTGTCTTAAATATCTCATACTTAACGAGGCTTGAATTGAATTTCCACAGTTTATTCTTCATTCGTAGTCCCAGATCAGTAGAGAGGTACAGTGTATTGGAGCATGAACACTTATGTCAATTGTTCCAACTTTACATTTGTTTATTGCATCTTTGTCTTTTCCAAAAGTGATGAAATAATCTAATCTAGTATAAACACAATGTGGCGCAGAGTAATGTGAATACTCCTATCTGGATAGAATTCTCTCCATAGCTCTATCAAATCTATCTCTTCAAATAGTGTCCGGATTGTTTTGCAAATGGGTTTGGAGGCTGTTCTTTTGTTTGATGTGTCTATCCTTGGGTTAAGATGTATATTTAGATCAGCTCCACAGATAAGAATACCAATCGTTTCAGTTACTATAATATTTATTATTTTTCTGTAGAAGGTGAACTCACTCCCAGGGGGTGCATAGACATTTAAAAGGGTCACTGGGTTTCCATCTATTTTTCCCCACACCAATATATATCTGCCTTCTTTATCCGCCATATCAAATGATTTTTCAAAATTAACGTTAATTAGAAGTGGCAACTCCCCTCCTTTGCCAAGATGCATATGAAGGATAGAATACTTTATTGAAGCCCATTCTTTTTCTTCTTCAGTTAGATGAGTTTCTTGCAAGTAAACCATACATGCTTTTTCTTTTTTCATTTTTGCTAATACCTTATTGCATTTCACTGGATTAAACAGCCCATTGACATTAAATGAAATTACATTTACGTTGATAGCCATAGCAATAGGACTGTTGGTTCAGACTTCTTGAAAACCAGAAATAGTTCATCTCTGCTAAGTGAAAAATCCCACCAATTGAACAAAATATTTAACATAAAAGAAAAAGAACATAGTTCCATGGTAGGGGTCTTGCTAACATGGCCCTTTAACAAGTTAGAAAAAAGTCTAAATGTAAGGGAAAGCCTCTGAACTGAGGGCCCCCATTCCAGCTTAGAAAACAGTTCAGTCAGAGTTCTGTCCATGCACTCTACTATTTACTACTACTGTACTACTGTAGCTCGTCTTTCGGATCGGATCACATGCAGCAACTATAACCATGTCACTATTTAACCATTGGGGCTTAGTTGGACCACTTTTGACAGATACTGACCACTGCAGACGGAGGAGAGCCCAGAAAAACTGCAGTTTTAATAATGTAATGACCCAATTGCTTAGCCTTTTCAGGTTGTTATATATGCTTTCCATTTTTCCGTGTTACTAGCACACTAACATAATGTTTAACTGCAGGTAAAAGTGCCATGATGAAGAGGTAATCTGAGTTCTTCACTTTACCTGTGAATGATCATGTTTTTCTCAACTGATGTTTATATACTGAAAAAAGAGGAAAGTATATTTACACTTGACAGTACTACTTACTATGGATTTCTTAATCTGATCCCAAGTACTGGCTGGGGGTCCTGATTTTCAATGCATTTTAAAGACCCTCAGCTGTGGGTACACATTTTGTTACAGTGTTTGTGATTTTATGCCACCTCCCCTCTCACCCAGAAAAACCATTGGGTCTTAATTTGTGCAACACTTAAACTTAAAAAAGGGGCATAACTCCATCTTATTATGTCCACTTTGATTTTATCCTGTAGAGGTAAATAATTATTTTTATGTAGATTCTTCAGATTTATTGGGAGGTTGATGGCTAAATATCTAAGACTTGGAGTGTTCCATTTTAAAAGAAATTTGTTACTAATTCGGTGGAGGATAGTTATATGCTAACGATTGCGTTTTACTAAGGTTGATGCGATATCCTGAGATTTGCCCGAATTGTTCAAATGACTCCATTAATTTTGGGAACAAGTTTGATGGTTGACCCAGGTAAATCAAAATATCATCTGCATAACAGGCTAATCTATGCTGTCTATGTTGTCTTATATAGTGGGCCAGCAGTTTGAGGTATAACGCAAATAAAGGTTGTGAGCATGGACATCCTTGTGTTGTCCCTTATTCAATTATGAAGGAGCTGGATAAATATTCATTACCTTTAATCTTTAGCTTTGGGCTCGTGATAAAGGGCTTGAATAGTATTAATTATTAAATCATGCAATCCACATTTTTGTAAAACCTTATAGAGGAAATTCCAGCTTACCGAGTCAAATGCTTTTTCTGCATCAATACTCATAATTATTGCTTCACGCTTGTTTCTTTGAATGTGATTAATGATATGTAAGGTGCGTCTAACATTATCCTGTGTTTGTCGATCTCGAATAAACCCTGTCTGGTCATTATGAATCTTGGTAAGAACCTTTCCAGATGCCTTGCTATAATGGAGGTAGACAATTTATAATCTATATTAAGTACTGATATGGGCCTGAAGGACCCACATTCCAATACATCTTTACCTTCCTTTGGTATGGCTGAGATGATCACCTCTATCCAGCTAGGTGGTGTTATTGATTTTGTTAATACGCAGTTGAGCATTGGTAAAATTACTTTTCATAAAATACATAAATAAATCACACCCAATTCACATGTGCGCACTTTCAAAACTACAATATGAAATTATAGACGATGTATGTTATTTGGTTTCTCTTACAAAGTTGGATTTTCCTTAGCATTCTGAATGATTTTCACCCTTTATGTTGACATTCACACTGAAAGAGAGATGGTCATAGTTTTTGCATGTTCCCATCTGTCTGTTTCAGGTGACATGGCATGTGACATGTGTCTAGAGAGCTCTAAGCATTGAGATGGGTGAACACTACTCAATACATTTTCAGATAATCAAAGCTAAGCACTAGGTTTTTGAGGCAGGAGAATACTTTTTCTGGACAGAATGTCCAGAAATAGTTTTTTTCCCCCCAGTTATATTTATATTTTTTATTAATAGTTATATACTTGTTAAAGGTAAATTAACAGAGACTCATATAAAAAATACAAAATATGGCAGCATTAGTCTAGCAATTCAGCTAACTAAATAAAAACATCATCAGTAGGAGTAAGGTATCACTACATATCTATATATACTATAGATATATAGTATAACTACATGTGGTGAGTCAGATTTCCCTGCACATTAAAGCCACTACACTAAACAGAAACATTAATCAAGGAAGATGCAAGTCACCACACAAGTCATGCAAGACTTAAATTATTTAAACATCTTAAATAATTTACCATCTGCCAATATAATTGTATGTAGTGTGATAGTCTACCTTTTCATAATATTTGACTTCATAGTCAATGATGGGAAGTGTTGTTTCCTCAGGTTGCTGCCAGGAGAGAGCGATGCTGTTTGGAGAAGCCCAGTCCTTCTTTACAGCCCCCACCAGAGACGGACCTGTTCAGTAAACACACCAAGCAGGCATCATTTATTGTGTGCTAACTCTATTGACATTGGTGATAAAACTTTCTAAGGCTGCGTGTTGGGACTGTTGGATAGAAAGTGTACACAGAGCGTAAGTGGGATCAGCAAATATCAGCTGCAAAAATGAATATATTCAACAGTCTAATGAAACCACCTATCTACTTCAATAAGTCAGCCTTTATGACAGCCTTGCCGGACAAAAACTTTGAAAACAAAATTCTCTTTCTTGAGAATTTTGTTTTCAAAGTTTTTGTTTTTGTTTTCAAAGTTTTTCAAAGTTTTTCTCAGTAGACTCTATTAATATAATGAAAGATGGAGTACATATCCAACCTATCATAAAGTTAATGAGATACACTCCAATGAGATGGTATTGCTGATGTAGTTTTATTGAATATCCTTAACGTATGATGCAACCTGCATCCCTGTTCATTATTGTGATCAACCATAAATGGATTACTTTGAAACTGATTTGGAGCTGTAAAGCTCCCCTTAAACACTTTCACATTTTGCTGTCGTAGGTTTTTTTTTAATATATTAAGAGAAGTAGGTACAGCAACTATGTAATTGTTTTAGATTTTATTTCCCCTTCATAATAGATGAGAGAGAGATCATTAATTCATTAATTTCTTTGAATTTGCACAACACATTTAGCATTTAAACTTGTAGTTTGACAAAAGGTGAAAATATTCAAAGGGTATAAAAACTGTTGCAAGGCACTGCACATGACCACATACTATTATGATGATCTCTCTCAAAATTGCTGTATAATGCAAGCTAACCATATTCAAATTGCATACAAATGTTAGCATTTTCGCCTTTCATGCACAGCTTCACAGAGCCACCATTGTGGCAGAGTCTCTGTTTTGTTGTGCAGAGCCAGATGAGTGCAGTGAATGTTTAGTGTGGTAAAATGGTAATGAATAGAAGGGAGCCTCTAAACAGCAAAAGTGCTATACACAGATGCTATTTAGAACATCAGAAGCACTAATGGTTGACACTGCTGACTGCTTGTTAGTTAAAATTGCCACACAATCATGTAGTTTACCAATAGTTCTGTTTCAAAATCATCTTTTTAAGTCGGTGTAAAAAGCAGTCTCTGTGTTATACCTTAATCTAGTTTCAATCGAAAATATGTTGAACAAGGCATGCTTATTTTTCATGGAGTGAACTGCTTTATGAATTTATTCTGGATAAATAATTGCATTCAGCTCCCAGGAGACACGGGTCAGCAGATGAAACAACCTCATTAATATATATTCTATCTTCAAATGAAATAGAGCTGACTCATTATGTTGATATAAGTACTAGCTTGTTTTTCTCATGCAAACTCAAAGGGAAACTTAATCCTCAATCAATATATTGCGTGTGCCCAATTGAAGATGTTCTTGCAAATGTTACACTGAGACATCTGGGAAATGTATGCTCTCAGGGAGCAAAGAGAAAACAATCATGGGGAGAAATATTCGTGTAGGTCATAGCTGATTGTGGAGTTTGGGCTTGTTAGATGTTAAAAACCAGAGTCTCGTATGATGGAAGTTAAATATGAAAACTCTTCATCTCTTTAGGCTTCCTCTTTCACTTGAGATCTGTAAAATCTGATTCGATGTTCAGGATGAAAAAGAGTGAAAGAGTGAGTAAAAACTGGACAGAAATGATGCTGCTGTTCACGTAAAAAAGAAACACCTTAGCTTTCACCTGCTCGTGTCTTATTATACCCACGAGGAGCTGGGTGTACAACATCAACCTTTTTATAGTAGAATTAAGTTTTATTTGTGGGCCTACGCATGATATTATGCATAATAAATGCCTAGGCAAGGCAATTTTATTTGTATAGCACTCTTTCAACAACAAGATAATTCAAGGTGATTTAGATGGTTTGGTGATAAAGAAAAACTGAATATAACATTGGAAATTAAAAGCAGCATTTTAGCATGAAACACACACAACACATGATACACAAAAAGCATGAGAAACAGCAATAAAGCATGAACACATATGAAACATAAGACATTAATCTTTTACTCAAAGGCAATTTTAAGCAGATGAGTTTTTAGTTTTAATTTAAAGCAGCTCAGTGTTTCAGCAGCTCTGAAGTCGCCAATAAGTTTGTTCCAGATAAGGGGAGCATGGAAACTGAAAGCTGCTTCTCCATGTTTGGCTTTGAGTCTAGGGATGTTTAGTAGGCTAGAGGAGAGGTTGGGAGAGGCTGCTCCTCCTTCAGCAGCCAGCAGGCTCATCCCTCTTGTCAGGTGTTATCCCTCAGGCTTTAAAAACAGCAGTTATTAAACCCCTACTAAAGAACAACAACCTGGACAGCACGTTAATGCAGAACTACAGGCCAATCTCTAAACTTTCATTCATCAGTAAGACTCTTGAAAAAGCTGTGTTTCAACAGTTAAATAGCTTCCTAACAATGACCAATTGTTTTGATATGTTTCAGTCTAGTTTCCGTGCTCACCACACCACTGAAACTGCCCTCTTGAAAGTTTTCAATCACATTCGCATAAATACAGATTGTGGTAGAACCACAGTGCTGGTTCTATTGGACCTCAGTGCAGCATTTGACACTGTTGATCATGGTGTATTATTAGAACTACAGTAGAGTTTGGTCGGACTCTCTGACTGGCTGGTTTGAGTTTTACTTTAAGAACAGGAACTTCTTCATGTCAATAGGTAATTTTTCATCAGAAGGAATGAAATCACTTGTGGGGTGCCCCAGGGCTCCATTTTGGAGCCCCTCTTATTTAATATTTACATGCCTCCACTAGCCCAGATTACAACAACCAATAAGATTAGCTACCATAACTATGTAGATGATACTCAGCTCTACATTAGGATGTCACCAGGTGACTTTGAACCCATCCAAACCCTAAGTAAATGCATCGATCAAATCAATGGATATATGTGCCATAACATTCTCCAGCTGAACAAAAACAAAACAGAAGTAATTACTTTTGGATCTGAAGAGGAACGCATAATAGTCAGCACACAGCTTCAGTTAATACAGCTAGAAACTACTGATCAGGCCTAGGTGTAGCAATGGACTCAGACCTGAACCTCAAGGGTCAAATAAAGGTAATAAAAAGGTCTGCCTTCTATCACCTGAAGAACATTTCTAGGATTAAAGGACTGATGTCGCAACAGGACCTCAAAAAACTCATCCATGTGTTTATCTTTAGTCAGATTGATTACTGCAACAGCGTTCTCGCAGGTCTGCCTAAAAAGTCAATCAGACAGCTGCAGCTGATCCAAAACGCTGCTGCTCGAGTCCTCACTAGAACCAGGAAAGTAGAGCACATCACCCCAGTTCTAAAGTCCTTACACTGGCTCCATGTAGCTCAGAGAATATACTTCAAAATACTTTTACTTGTTTATAAATATTTGAATGGCTTAGCACCAAAGTATGAAGATCTACTATTACCATACCAACACCCCAGACCACTCAGGTCCTCTAATTCCAGTCTACTCAACAGCCCTAGAATTAGAACCAAACATGGAAAAGAAGCTTTCAGTTTCTATGCTCCTCTAATCTGGAACTTTGTTCTGCTTCATAAAGCTACTGAAACACTGAGTTCTTTTAAATCACAACTAAAAACATGTCTGTTTAGAGCTGCCTTTGATGTATCATATGTTTTGTGTATGCTTCTTGCTTTATTGCTGTTTTTACTTTATATGCTTGGTCTGTGTTTTATTGCTGTTTTTATTTTATCCCTTAATCATGTAAAGCCCCTTGAATTACCTTGTTGTTGAAAGTACAAATAAAATTGCCTTGCCTTAACTATTTGAATCAATTCAGATTTAATGACTGGGAAAACTTTCTTTAGAAAAACTGTGGGTAGGACATCGAGGCAACAAGAGGAGGAGCTTAATTGGTTAATGATTTCTTCAAGGTTTTTTGGTTACGGTCTTGGAATTCAGACATTTTTTCTACATTGGTATTGAGTGGGGATGACATTGGTAGTGTGTTTGGTAGATGTACAGATCTATCCTCTAATTTTCGAAATCCTTTCAGTAAAAAAGCTGCCAAATTTATTGCAAGCCCTGGTGGAGTTTAGTTCAGGGTCTACTGTCACAGGAGGATTAGTTAGTTTCTCAAATGTTGCAAATAAAGTCCGCGCATTATTAATACCTAGAGAGATAAACTACGATACACTTGAGTTCTTTTAGGATAAAAACCAAACCTAAGTAGGAAGTGATATTGTAACAAAAATTATCAACAAAAATACTGAGCTAATGTTGTAGAACATGTAGTTTAAACCAATTGTTGGGTTAAATATTGTATATATAATATATCAACCTTTTACGTGCTAAGTAGGAAATGCTAGCTATGTTCAACATTCAAATCATTTGACCAAAGAGATGGTTGAAATTGTCCAAATGTACACACAATATTGAATACAGTGTGTTATATACAGTGGCTTGCAAAAGTATTCGGCCCCCTTGAACTTTTCCACATTTTGTCACATTACAGCCACAAACATGAATCAATTTTATTGGAATTCCACGTGAAAGACCAATACAAAGTGGTGTACACGTGAGAAGTGGAACGAAAATCATACATGATTCCAAACATAAAAATAAAACAAATAACTGAAAAGTGGGGTGTGCGTAATTATTCAGCCCCTTTGGTCTGAGTGCAGTCAGTTGCCCATAGACATTGCCTGATGAGTGCTAATGACTAAATAGAGTGCACCTGTGAGTAATCTGTGTATGATTTTTATCGAGGCTTAGTAAAATTACACAAATTGGGTTGTTCTTAGCTCAACATTTAGTAGGTTAATCAAAGACAACACACTTTACAAACTACTTGTCTGCCAAACAATGCAAAATGAAATTAAAAATTTTAAACTGCAACAAAACAACCCAAGTCAAATATGACAGATAAAATACTGGTAGTGTAACACAGAGGTGCAGGATTCAGAATAGAGAAACAGCCACGTTCACGTTATTAAATGTGTTTCAATGCATGGCTTCTCCTTAATAACCGGCTCCTTAATAGGCTTTTTACAATTTCGTATGTAGTTTGAAATGCTAGCAAAAATCGACCAACATAATGTCATGCGTGACTTGAAACAGCTTATATTATTAGCATAATCATTAAGCTCAAAGGAGTGTGTCTCTGTGTGTGTATGCATATGAGAGATTTTTTTTGTCTTAAAAACAATATGAAGCAGCTGAAGTAGAAAATAATTCCCTACTTTACAGGAAATAAAATAAGCCAAAGCTACTGACATCCTATTATGTGTTATTAATACATATTACCTCTAATATGACCAGTTCACTCCTCCTCTTCTATTCAAGATAACAGAGAAAATTCATCTCAGGGGATTTTATCTGATCTAACTGTGTAATGAAGAACTCTGCTGAAGCCCTGACATTACAGGGATTTTTTCCCCTTTCCTCTGCTGCCTGTGCCAGTTGGGTGTAACTGTGGTGGTTTGTGGTGAGAGTCATGTTGTGGATCCGTCAAACTAAGGCACAGCAAGACCACTGGCATCTGCTGTTAGCATATTGGCTCCCGATAGGAAACAATAAACACAGCCTAAGTTTAATCTCCCTCTGACTAGCAGATTCAAATGAGCCCTCCGCTGTGGCTCACACATAATTCACAAAAATAAACAAGGGAGCGAAAAGATTCCCGTGAGAAGAGAGCACACAAGAGTTGAAAGCTGGGACGTGACAAAACAATATGTTTGCTGGAGACTATTGTCCATCTGGAAGAAAATAATTGCCAGTAGAAATGTGGAGGCTCACTCTAGATGTCAAAACAGAGCTCGCCATGAACATTGTGATTTTCCATCCCACACAACTGCACAACAGAAACAAGCAATTCCCTAAAATAGGGTTTTTAATTAGAGCCCAAAATAGTAGCTCCTAAGAAGATATTTTATTCAAATACCTGTATTTATTAGTTTATGTTTTGGTTGACCACATGAAATGAAGGACTGCTCACCATTTCAGAAGATTTGTTTGAGTTAACGGTTTTCGTTTGCATCATACACTATGCTCTGTTCATGTATTTTACTGTAAGGTCCCTGCAAAATTATATTTTGTTTTTCTCCATGCTTTGGACATGTGCTCTCGGCACTTAGAAACTTTCTTAAAAGCTTTTCTCTTGTCAACCCAATTTGTCATGATCTAAAGAGGGAAACCTTTGGATATCCTATGCTTGTGAGCAGATAGCCCGCCAAGCTCAGAGTAATCTTAGGTCGACAGGAGTACTTTTACAAAAAGAAGCTGAGAAACATCTCAGCTGACAGACATAGAGGTGAGGTACCGCTTTGCTGAAAAGCATGCTGGTCCCATGAAAATTAAACAGCAAATGTCTGACCACAGCAAACCACTCTTTTTAGTCCTACTGAGGTGGTCCTGGTGCTGAAACCTGAAGGGTGATTAAACTTTGTCACGTCCATTTTTATTTCCTTTCTCAGATTAAAGTTAGACAAAAAAACTTGAAACTCCACTGTAAAACTCTTTTTTTTAGGATCCTGAAAGACTAATTAACAAATAATTTTTAGGTCTTTAATCTCTTTAAAATCATATTGTAAAAATTCATTTCCTATGTATAAAACAACTCCCTTTTAGAAATACAGTGGACCCCAGCCTATTTGAGGTGTAATATTTGCTGTTTCGTGTATTTCGTTTTTTTTTTCCCCTGTTGAACATAACTCCAAATTATTCAAGGAAAATCTGCCTATTCACGGATTTCTTCACAGATAATATCTAAAATATTTAAGAGAAAATACAGCTTGGAAAGATATTAACGCTTCCATGCAATTCTGCTTGACAAGTTAATCACTGGTGTTTGCAAAGCAACGAATCCAGGAGCACTATTTATTTTCCTAGGTGCTTATTGGCTGTACCCCCATAAGCAGAAATAAGGAAGAGTGCAGATGTTAGTTTCGGTGAACATGCGTAAAAAAAAAAGGAATATCAAGATATATGTGGTGTTTGAACTATTAAAATATACAGGTATAAGCATTTTTAGCTATTCACTGGCGGATGTGGTTCCTAAGCCCAACGAATACTGGGGTCCACTTTTGTAGTTTGTAGAAATACTGAAACTACATATACCTTATAATACATTTAATTCTTTATCAATAGCTCTTGCTGGATTATTTTTTTTTTCTTAATGTTCTTAATAATAATTTCTAAGAATTATATTGTCCTCTGTTTGAGAATAAGGGGCATACTGTTCCATAGCTTAAGCCTTTCATGCCTTTGAAAACACTTTCGACAGACAATGACAATATACTTTGAGGACACAAATACACACATCAATTGCCTTTAATGATTCAGTTTGAGGGTTATTAAACCTGCTACATGAAATCTGCCAGAGGAACTCCCTATCTTTCTCCTGTATGAAGGAGAACTGAAAAGCCATTAGAAACATAAGTCAATTATGATGCCCTATGGATGGATTTTTCAGTCAAGCGTGGTTAAGTTCAACATAAACTAATGGGGAGTCTTTAAATGAGCTTGACCTGCATATGGTTTTAATTAGCTTTCCTACCCTAAAGGCTTCCATTAACTGTTTAAAAAAATCAATAGAGCCAGTATTGATGCCGTGTGGGAGCCTAAACGATGTCCTAACAGTCGACTGATCCAACGCTGATAAAGAGATGCCATGAAAGAGAAACACACAAAAACACAATATGGGAGCTGTTGTTTACAACAGTCATATTGATGCTTCTCTTTTTGTATAGGTGTCTGATGGGGTTTCTCTCATGTCAGATCCAATCCGGTCTCCTTTTGTGAATTTTTATAGGAGGATATTGTTTGTGTAACCAATCACATGAATGTTAACAAAAGCATAAGTACAAACTTTGATTGTAGTTCGATTCATTTTCATTTAAATGTGTTCAATTCGATAACATCGGGCTCAGTTTTCAACACTGCCTGCCAATGTCAAGTACGTGAAGTGCTTCGAAAGCACCTGACTCTGCCTCCAATGTTACCTACGGGACTACAAGTAATCAGCTTGAGGAAAATCACATTTATTGAACGTGTTATGTCTGTGTAAATATAACCAAGCCTGTGGGATTTTGCATGCTAATAACACAAACGACAAGCAAAACTGAAGTGACATGGACTCTAATTTAGGGAATATCATCATTACACTTCATTAAATCTGCAGGTTACCTCCAATTCATTGTGGGTCATGCGCTCTGTGTTACAAACTCCAATCTTACACACAGAAACAGCAGACACCTGACAAAAGCCAAATAAACTGTTGAGCTTAATTATAGCGTGGTTATGAAATCTGATTCAAACAAGTGCCATAACCAATACTGCCACCCAATTAGAAGTGGGGTTGTTTGATTATGTCTATGAAATCTTTCACATTTTTAGTTTTTTTACATTTTGGTTTGTCCTTTCTAGCTTTACTCTCATGTTATGACAAAATTTAGATATTTATGCCGGTGCTTAGTGAACGCAACTGTTGTCTAATCAGCTATCTATGTATGCTTGTGAAAAAAAATAAATGTAAAAAATTGGAGAAAGAGATCACTTTGGGCATAAGAAGCAACCATGCTTAGTGACAAAGACAAAAAATATTTTTCTCTACTTTAACTTTAGAAGCAGACTTTGTGATAAAGTTTTAAAAAATCCTTAATTTTCATACAACTATTCATTTTCTGTGTTAACAGTGTCTATTGCTAAACCTGAATGAGAAAATGGAATACAGAGGATATAAAAAGTATACACACCCCTGTTCAAATGCCAGGTTTTTGTCATGTAAATAAATGACATCAGGATAAATAATTTCACAACTTTTTCCAGCTTTAATGTGACCTATATCTGTACAACGCAATTGAAAAACAAACAGAAATATTTCAGGGAGGTGAAGTAAAAATAAACAAATGAGATAATGTGGTTGCATAAGTGTCCACACCCTTTTATAACTGGGGATGTGGCTGTGTTCAGATTTAACCAATTTTATTAAAACTCATGTTAAATTGGAGTCAGCACATACCTGTCACCAATTAAAGTGTGCTTCTGATCAACACCAAATAAAGTTCAGCTGTTCTAGTAGGCTTTTTCCTGACATTTTTGTCGCCACACCTCCCAGCACAAGCCATGGTCTGCAGAGAGCTTCTAAAGCATCAGAGGGATCTCATTATTCAAAGATATCAGTCAGGTGAAGGCTACAAAAGAATCTCCAAGGGATTAAATATACCATGGAACACAGTGAAAACCACCATCCACAGGAGAAAATATGGCACAACAGTGATGTTACCAAGAACAGGACGTCCGTCCAAAATTGATGATAAGACGAGAAGAAAACTAGTCAGGGAGGCTACCAAGAGCCCGACAGCAACACCTTACAATCTTACAAAGATAAACCTCCAAGCCCTGCTTAATTTTGTAAATAGACATCTGTAATCTCCCAAGCACATGTGGGTAAATGTGTTATGGTCTGTTGAAACCAAGGTAGAACTTTTTGGATATAATTCCAAAAGGTATATTTGGCGCAAAAACGAAACTGCTCATCACCAAAATAACACCATACCAACAGTGAAACATGGTGGTGACAGCATCATGCTTTGGGGGCTGTTTTACTTCAGCTGGAACTGGGGCCTTAGTCAGGGTGGAGGGAATAATAACAGTTCTAAATACCAGTCAGTGTTGGCACAAAACTTTCGGCCTTCTGTTAGAAAGCTGAAGATGAAGAGGAACTTCATCTTTCAGCATGACAATGTCCCAAAGCTCACATCCAAATCAACAAAACAATGGCTTCAACGGACAAAGGTTGAGGCTTTGGAATGGCCCAGCCAGAGTCTAGACCTGAATCACATCTGACATCTGTGGAGTGATCTGAAGAGGGCTGTCCACAGGAGATGCCCGTGCAATCTGTCAGATTTGGAGAGGTTTTGCAAAGAAGAGTGGGCAAATAGTGCCACATCAAGATGTGCCACGCTGATAGGCTCCTACCAAAAAAACTGAGTGCTGTGATAAAAGCCAAAGGTGCTGCAAAAAGTATTAGTTTAAGGGTGTGCATATTTATGCAACCATATTTTAAGTTTTTTTTATTTTATATTTAATGCCATATTAAAGGTGGAAAAAGTTTGTCTTGCTGTCATTTTTTTACATCTTGAAAACTTGGCATTTGAACAGGGATATGTAGACTTTTTAGATCCACTGTATGTGGGCATTTCTAGGGATGCCCGATATATATATTATCTTATCGGAAATTATTGGTATTTGTTTTTACTTTTTAAATGATATCATGTCCTCACATGTGGCAAAAAAAGACTATCCGTCCAAGTCTTGCTTTTCTTAACTGAAGCTTAGTGTATTTTGCCTTACATTTTATCAACTAAATAACTCTAACATATGTCCAAACTGTTCCTAAACACATCAATACTTACAGAGACCAATGCTGTCCAAGGCACAACCATATAAATCACACTCAGCGTCTCCATGAGCCACTAACTTTCTCTTTTCTCTGCCTAAACACCTTTATACAACTTTATATACAATCTATGCTAAATACTTGTATACTATGTTATGGAAAAAACCCCATCAAAGATAGTTGACCGAGTGTGAGTTCTCACTCGCACATGCTTCCGTACCTACGATATGATGAAGATTGTTTGAAAGAGTCTTCCTCTGATCCATTTTTTAAACCCAAAACATTTTTATCTTTTTTAACATGAATTTACTTGTATTACCTATTAACCTATTAGTGTAACTTAATCCAAACATTAACTTAGTTATTATCTTTAGCCAAAAGGCATCACACAACTTTTATTCCTTACTTTCATACCATGCACTTATGCATCAAACTCTTCTGCTACTTCTCCTCTCACTCAAAATGTCAAACTATGATAAATCTGAGGTTTAGTTTTTTAAGATATTTTTGTTTGTTTGGCAAAACTCGCAATATATCCTGTGGCTTCTGTATTTCTGACCCAACACTGAATGCTTAGGTAGAAGTCTCTTGGTGGTATCGGTTTGTATTGGTATAAGAAATTAAGATTTTGACTATATCGGTTTATTGGATATCGGTAAAAAAGCAGATATCAAACAACCCTAAGCATTTCTATGGAAACTTAATTATATAACCTTGAAGTTAAAGTATTAACTAAACTGGGTTGTGACTGTGGTGGGCTGTGTTGTTCTTGGTCTGTGCACCTGTTGGGGTCTCCGATCATAGATGTATATCCCATCATACAAGGGGAAGAGTCAGAATAGGAGCTATTCAAGTATCCCAGTAAAGCAAGATCACAGAAAACAGAGAACCTCTCCCTCAAGAGGGAAAAAGGGGTCTTGAATCCAGAGCAGGGGTGGGGGCTTGGTGGTGAGCATATTATGGTCAAACCTTGACTTGTGGGGTCTGGCTGTGTCAAGCTTTTTAAAAATATAGGAAGCCACAAGTGGAACCGCTATCTTTGGGCAAAAATGTTGAGGATGGGTGCAGTGTAAGATGTGTGGCAGGCGAGGTGAAACCCCAGGCACATTCTCTCTCTATGCACATAGAATGTCAATTAACTGGCAAGAAAGGAGAGACAGATGTTGAGAAAACAAAGCAATACCAACTGGATACACTTGGTCTCATCCCCACAAACAGTCTGGTTTTTGAAATCCAACTCCCAAAAAGAGGCTGGACTCTCTCGTACTGCAGAGTGTAACAACTGTACAGTTGGCATGCCTTGTTGACCTGTAGAAGGCTTATGAGCGTGCTTCCTGAGGTATTATTCTGGGAGCTGTAGGGATATGGATCGCTGTCTGGTCTCCGTATCCCCAAAGCAAGGGGCTGTTTCTTCTTTTTTGGCGGAAAGTTACGCTTTCTCAGGTGTGAGTTGGGCTGACACTGGCTGTTTTCTTACTGATCATATTTGTGATGTTGTGTAACAGGATTTTCAGGTGGAGGGGTGAGTATTCTGTGTCAAACCTCTGCTCTAATTTTTGCCCTTTACATGTGATGTGGTTTTGTAGACATCTACAAGTCATGACACATATGATGAAATATAGCAGTTTGAAGCCTGGTGCAAAGCAGCCAGGTGGACACTTTTCAAAATATTAGACCACAATCTCAAGCGGAAAAATGTGGAATGCTAGTTCGGTTTCAAGTAGCGTCTTGTTCATGAGTGATGGTAGAATTGAGTCGCAGCTTATCAGATGGATTGGGGCTTTGATTTGGCTCTTGATTTAGACTTTGCTTTTCCACATTGAAACAAATCTCATGAGGTGGTTTTTTATCTGATTGAGAGGCCTTCTGGATCCTTTTCTAGATTTTATGGGCATATCCCATTTCTATGAGACCCTTGGAGAGATATTGGACCAACTGGAGTGGATATATTTACCTTCTGCTCTGGGAATCCCTTCGATTTCCCCATGAAGATGCCAAAAACTACTGAAACCAGCTTGGATTACTAAAGGCAATGGATGGATTGCTGAATGTTACATACAGAGCTTCCTTAAGAAATACTAGGAAAAATATTGCGTCAAGAAACATTGTAAAACTATAAAAATATAGTCATTTTCAGTAATTTTTGGTGTTTCTGATAAATATTATGCTTGCCATTATACACTATATGTACATGTAACTAATATTACTGATTTGATTCCATTCCATTGTAGCTTCACACATAAATAAAATTTATTAAACTGTTAACCGACCTCAAATACAATCTTTGTCCCCACTGTAGATAGGCATTTCTTTTTCTGATGCCTCTTTACTGATCTTCAGATAGGAAAAATAAATGAGATTCCTTTGACTCTGAATAGCTGTCATCCCAATCTTAAGTGGGATAGTTTCATGTTGCCCTTTGGCACACCTGCTATCCACCTCTACTGTGGTGGCTGCTTTTCTTATGACTGTGTTGAAAAACTCAATAGAACCCTTGCCACCATCCAGATGGTTGCTTTAACAACTTTGTGGACCATTTATTATGTGTATCTGCTGAGTACAGGGAGTTAAGAAGTAATTAAAACCATCAGTCATGCAACAAAAACAGGAGGTTGATCCTGTAAAAGGCAGGAGAAGAAAAAGTAAAAGTATTTTGGTGAGCTTTGAACTGTTATTTGCTTCAGCTTTCAGTGTGGGTAAAGAAAATTGAAGTAACAAAAAAAATAAAGTAATGCAGTGGGATGAAGTTTGAATTGGACAGCCTCTGACTTGCAAACACCTTCCTACATTTAAACTTGTATCCTTTTATTGACAGTCCCCACTAAAACACGGAAAAAGGATTAAATGACAGACAAGTACAAAGTCAAACAAAATGTTGCCTATGTAGAGAAGACTTATGTGTTAGCTAGCCTGTCTGGCACTACCAGGTCCTATCTTTAATAAGGTCCCAGCTTGCCACTGATCGCTCTTGTTTCCACTTAATGGGGAAGTGGAGAGGCAATGATGTGTGAGAAAGGCCAGTGAAACTGGTCCTATACTGGCCCACCACAATCAATACTCATTTGGCCTCTACCTCTCTTTCCCCAAAAGTAATTAATGAGAGGAGCAGAAGTATCTGGCTGCTGACAGCTGATTTCCCTGCCGGTCCCTGTCCTCAGCAACCTGTCCATTTCTCATGGTTTTATTTAAAAGCTTCATTATCCTTGAAACCAAGCATCCAGTATTGGAAAGTGATGCAAATATAGGCTGACAAGAATGATAGGGTGCATAATCCTGCATCTGTGAGAATAAAAAGGCAATGGAATAGAATAAATGAGAGTGTAGTTTAAGCTACTATCTTTAACGGAAAGCATATATTTTTATGAATTCTATAATTGATTATTTTTTAGGGTTCGCTCAAAAAGTTCTTGCAGTCCACAAGCACTCACTTAAATATATATATAAATGGACTTTTAGACATGGTTTCTAAAAGACATTCTTTGTGACATGGTGTGGAAACAATCATCTTACCTTGAATGTGAACAAAAAAAAAGGGAGATGATTGGAGATTTCAAAAGAAATGGGGTTAAGTCAAACAGTTTGCATCATGGTAAAAGAAGTGGAGGTGGTGGAGGAACATAAACACCTCGGTGTTCACCTGGACAACAGACTGGACTGGAGACTCAAAAGAGAAGCAGTTTACGAGAAGAGTGTCTTCAGAGTGTCTTCAGTCGGAGGCTTCTTCAGTTTAACACAGAACCCTACAGAAGATCCTTCCTACTCACAGCCATCAGCGTTTGCAAAAACTCCTTGAAGAAACTTGAATAGTATGAGTTACAGCAACACCCAATTACCCTCTGGGATCAATGAAGTATTTTAGAATTAGAATTGAAATTGAATTTAGCATTCTGATATTCTGTTGCATCTTCTCTCCTTTATTGAACACTCCTTTTCTTTTGCCTCTACATACATACATACATACATACATACATACATACATACATACATACATACATACATACATACATACATACATACATACATACATACATACATACATACATACATACATATATACATACATACATACATACAAAAATACATTCATATACACACATACATACATAAACATAGAAGTAATTTATTTAAACTTCTGCTCCAGAGCCCAATGATACACAGAGCGCTTTACCTGACTCACTTAAAAAAAAACTAAATAATAAAACCAAACCAAATTATAGTCCTCTCAGAAGATTCTTGTTCATGCAGTGATAAAATCTTTGTTTGAAAACCAACTTTGACGTGTTACCTAAAAATATACCAATAATCAAACATGAGCACAGGATACAAACTTTGGGTAGTTTCAATTCTCCCCTCATCTCCTATCCCAGTGGGAGTGCATAGAGAGAGGAACGAAGTGCTGCTGCAGCGGAGATACAGTATAAATAGCAGCCGACCCTGCTGTAGCACCCACAGCAGACTTACTGCAGCGGAACACTCTTTCCTATGGAGCAAATTTCAAGCAGAGCCCCCTGTACATACCAGCTGTCAAAATAACTCATCCTGAAGTTAAACACTCAACTATTACACAGTTTGGTGAAGAGGTCACAAAGGGAAAAAAATAACACTGTGATGGAGGGCTGCATTTTTTTATATTCATGTTGGCCAGTTTAGCTTATAAAAAAATGAAACATAGGGATCCTAGTAACAAAAGTGAATTATGTGATAAATTAAACAAAGTAATCAAACAGGGTTTAAATAGCTAGCCCTAACCCAAGACAAAACCAGTTAAAAAATATAACAACCTGACAGAAGCCTAAAAGTACAAGTCTTGATCATGAAAATGATATCTAATCTAGTCTACCTGATTTTACAGTGAAAGAAGAGCAGAAATGGTAAAAACGTATCCAAAAAACCTCCACTGTGATTGTTATATAAATGCAGATGGAGATTTAGGTTTGAACTTCTGCCATTATGACTGATTTAAGGGATTGCGGTTAATGCAGTTTCATTTCAAAGAACAGCACCAACAAAAGACATTGGCAGCTGATTTATTGAACTCTCAGAAGACAATGGGTTGGTATTTTTCAAAGGAAGTTCTACCCGAAGATTGAAGAGCAGTTTGAGATGCAAGTTAAGAGGGAGGAAACTTCAGAGGACATCAATCAGGATTGCAGAACAATGAATCCAATCAGTCTGTATTAATGAGCCAATGCTTAAAATAGTGCCCGTTGTGAGG
Organism: Valencia hispanica; assembly: GCA_963556495.2. Classification (NCBI taxonomy): domain Eukaryota; kingdom Metazoa; phylum Chordata; class Actinopteri; order Cyprinodontiformes; family Valenciidae; genus Valencia; species Valencia hispanica. Next base: position 18,647,338 of record OY747707.1, read on the forward strand.
TGAAGTCAGGGGAAATGATCTTTGCGCAAGGGGAAAAGCGTCCTGATAAAAGTCTCTGCATAAATCATTTTCTGGGGTAGAAAGAGCTAATCTCTATCCTTTCAAACTCCCCACCTGCGCTGAACACTGCTGAATAGCGATCTGTGGGAAAAGCTATTCTTAACACTGACTGGTGAATGGGTGACTTACTGTATGTCTGGAGGACTCTATAGGAGCGGACTGAGGATATACTATATGACTCTATACCTCACAGTGCTGTAGGTATTTCAGTGAAGCCCCCAAACCTTGAAGCATACAGCCGTGGCAGTCTACCTGACACCAGTCGCCCAAACAGAGCCCAATTATTTTTCACAAAGTTTTGAGTTATATTACCATCCCGTTTGAAACTTCAGACTAGAAAATAAGTATTTTAAGCTTCTTCTTTTTTTACAGCTCATAAAACTATTACCAGAACAATGCATACATCACAGACATACCATCTAACTTTTGATATTATCTGTCACCTTATTGACCTTCTAACAAAAGTGACCCCTAAAATGAGGCGCCTTCCATTTTTATCATGGGGCAAACTTAATAGCTTTTAAAAATGTTTTTTAGACTAGCTGAAAACAAGAAGTTGGTAATATAATGATTTTGTGCACTCAAAAATTCAATTTATGGTTCTTTGCTAAGCTGGCTGTAAAACATTTGATCACGACCCTTGATTTTAGAGATATTTGATCATTGAATTACCTATTGGGTGATATTACATGAACAGAAAAACAATTTTAATCAATCTAATATATTTATACAGTAACAATCCACAATAAATGTATTCTTAAGGCATTTTACAATAAACAGGTCCAGCTAATATCCAGTTATATAAACGACAAGTTCTTATTTAACTTCTATTTCGTTTGAATACATGCCAGTCAGATATGTCAAATTTTGTTCACACTGTAATATACACATGCAAACTTTCATGTGCTTCTTTAATCCATCCATCCATCCATCCATCCATAAAAAAATGAGTTTAAAAAAGCCGCCCAAGCTCACAAAAAGTAATTTTAAAGACTTGCAGAAAGCCTGAAATAATATTACCCAAGATCACTTTAAAGGAACTTGAAGGTTTGGCTCCTTGGAAGACAGACTTGAGCATAAAACACATCTCCTTACTTTTCATTAGTAATGACTTTGGCCGTAGCCCTCCTGTCTGATAATAACCACACAAAGCAGGTGTGTATTTGTATGCTGTATACAGCATAGCGCAAAAACAAATAAACCGGTAAAAGGGCAGCCTTTTTACAGATCTCCCAACTGAGCACAGCTGCGATAATCTGCCCCTTTCTAACCTGCTCTTTGAATTTGTTGAGCTTAAGTCAAGTCTAGGTTGATTTTCAACACCTCAAGTGTTGCATTAATTATGTTTCTCAACCATTTTATCTAAATGCAAAGCTGAATCCCCATCCCCCCCCACCCCCCACCCCCACCCCGGTGTTCTGATTATTTAACCTGGCATCTGTTGTTTGTGACCATCAATTCAGTATTTCTATGTAAGTGTGTTTATGAAAAAGTGCTGTTGGGGCAGGTCAAAGACACTGGTATTAAGAGGCACTAAAGGTCAAATAATGGGCATAGTTGAACAGATGCCTCAGGTTAAATAAACCCCCACGGGAAGCAGGCTAAATAAACTTCCCAATGAGCACAGTAAGCAAACACCTGCCTGCAGGACAATCAAAGAGAGGCATGCTCTGCTTAAACCAATAACTTTTATTTAGGTTGGTTGGTTCCCTTTCATATTAGCAACTTGGTTCTATTGTGATCAAAGGTTGGGGCCATTAAAACATCAAACCATGGATGTATTATTTACACTAAAACAGAAGTTCTATACCTTTTGCAGAGTACTGCAACTGTGACTTTGTCCTCACCTTAACTGTCTGTGCAAAGGTCTCTATACTGAAAACAGTGTACCCGATAAGTTATTTTTACCATGTTGGCCTAACTGTGATGGGTAGTATTTACCTTTCTTAAAATACTAATCTACTTTAATGTAGTTCGTTATTGAGGCAAAGATACAACAACAACTACTAATCCAACTTTCCTGCAGTGCTCTGCAAAGTTTTTCTTCCCTAATAATGAAATGGACTGAAGCACTGCAACAAATAAATAGATTATCTACACTTATCTCTTAGATGAGATATCTACAAATTCAGTTCAGAAATAAGACACCTGTAATTCATTATTTATAAACAGTTTCAAAAGAGTTGTCCCACAATTTCAGTAAAAATGTTCTGGTATTAAAAAAATATAGTACACCTGTTAAAATTATTCATATTTGCCTTACTGTGCCAAATGCAATTTGATTGTAGCAATTAAAATGTGCATGATACATATTATTATTATTTTCTTGTAATATAGCAGCTATTGGGTTTCTGAGTGATAAGGTGCATTCTTGACATTGCAAAACCAAAGTAAATTTAACTAAAAACAAGCACATTGAACAAACCACCTTCACCTTGTGAAGACAATTTTTGAAACAAGCGACGGTGTAAATAGCATTGCTTCATTTAATGAGCTTGGTAAATTTTTAACAATTTTTTTTGTTTACGTTGATGCTGTCCTACTTCAGCGAATTCATATTTTTTCGAGGTTGGATTTAATCTGTAGCCAAACAAGACAAAGAGATGTAATAAAGCTTATCAAGGAACCATTGTGATTTTGCCTGGACAACCTGCAGAGTATATAACCATCTGTTTGCTGATTAGCCAGCAAGTCATCCTCCCAAGCCTTGCCAACCTTGGACCCAACATAACTGCCCCTCTCATTACATTCCCAGTGGCACTACATGGTGTCCTAATTCTAGTTGAGTAAAGGGGTGGATCAGCACAGCCTAGGTACGCTGCCATCTGGGACTGTTTGACTTTGGAAGCAGAGTTTTGACCTGTCGGCTGTGGATTCAAAATGAGTCAGTGACCACCCTCCGTGTATTGTGTTATAACTTCCACCATCTCCATTCATAAGCTTAAATAATAAGCAGGGCAATGAAGAAAGTGACTGGCTAGCACTTACAAGGAAATGGGGAATGCTTGCAGCAGTAGACGTAATAATAGTGTAAGGAATTATGGAAACTGGAGCTGTCTCTCAGGAATATCGTCTCTTCCTGATTTAGCCATGAAGATTGTTTATGACAGAAATAGCACACAGGATCCAACAAAATTTCAAGCACTTTTCAATTATTCAAACAGTCTGTTCATTCTGAATAACACACAAATTTTCTAAAACACAGTTTATAGAAAGAATGAGCTGCATGTTTATTCCAATTACTGTATGCATAATCTTCAAACCCTATCTTCAGCCACTCATGACCATCTTGTAGCTGTTAAAAAAGGATTGTGCATTTTCACACAGAAAATCTGTACAGCATTCACAATCCTAGAACTTTTTAGGACTTTTTTATGTTACAGCCTCAGTGTATTAAATGAGGTTTCATTATATAGAAAAACACAAGGTAGGGCATATAAGTAATGTAAAATGAATTTGATGCATTATTCGTTAGTTTTGTCTGTTTTTTACAAAAGAAATGGGAAATGCATTTATATTCAGTGCCCCTGAGTCAAAACTCTGTAGAGCCACCTTTCACTGTAATTAGACTTTGTTTCTGCAAGTCTTTCAAGGTACTTCTCTACTTGTGTTGCACATCTTGAGTTTGAAATAAATTAAAATTTGTTTCCAAACAGCCAGACTTTCAAGTTATATTTCAAAGTGTTCTTTAAAAACAAAGTTTACGTTTATGTACTCAGCAGGTCTTGCCACAGATTTTCACAGATTAGATTTAGGACCGGACTTCGACAAGGCCATTAAAACAAATGAACATGCTTTCATCTAAACCATTCCATTGTAACTTTGGGTATATTTCCACTGTACTAATATTTGTTTTTACAGAGCATATCTAAAATAAAAGAAAGAATACAGCTCAGGAAGCTGAAATTCTTCCAACACAATGCTACTTGAGATGCTATTGGCTGCTGTCTGCAAAGCAGCCAATCCAGAAGTGCCATTAGTTTTTGTTGCTGCTGATTTGCTGCACCTCCAAGAGTGAAGATGAAGAAGATTGAGGATGTTAGCTTCTGCAGTAGTGCAAAGACAGTTTCCACTGTATGTACTAATGCATATTAGAGGTATATTGGGTGTCTAAACTAATAAAAAGACAGCAGCGTTTTTAGAGGGGGCATTTTGCAGATGGTTATGGTCCCTGTACATTGGAATTTGTGGCTGTAAAGAATCAATATGTGAAAATTTTAAAAAGATGCAAGCACTTTTAAAGACTGCATATTTCACCAACTATGTTAAGTTGTCCATTAGCAGCTTTGGAAATTGTTTACTTTCATGATTGGAAAACATCATGATCCAACACAGCTGGATTACCTCAGCTGAAACAACTGTGGCTGCTCCTGTCCTTGTTTTCACCCTTCACCTCATCTCTCACGCTGCTGCAATCAGGACTCACTCTATTCATTGTTGGTGTCTCACATTTGCCATGTGCCCACTCTATACTGATATCAGTGACATCATGTCACTGGTAATAAGTGTGAACAGTTTTTGTTTGCATTTAAACAATGACATCTACGCTGTAACTGGCTTTTACTTTTGGCACCTGAAGTAAAGTACTTCACAAAACAAACAGACATGTTTTTTAGGTAATGTGATTTAACCCTGCAGCAAGAAAATGCATCTTCCAGTTTTTGTACAAATAAAGACAAATATAAACTCAGCAAAAAAAGAAACGTCCTCTGACTTTCAACTGTTTTAACTTTCAGTAAACGAAATGTGTGTAAATATTTGTATGAACACTAAAAGAGTCAACACCATAAGACATAAACTAAAAATGTTTCACAGACATGTGACTAACAGAAATAGAATAATGTGTCCTTGAATGAAGGGAGGCTCAAAATCAAAAGTACCAGTCAGTATCTGGTGTGGCCACCAGCTGCTTGAAATACTGCAGTGCATCTCCTCCTCATGCACTGGACCAGATTCGTCAGTTCTTGCTGTGAGAAGTTACCCCACTCTTCCACCAAGGCACTTGCAAGTTCCTGGACATTTCTGGGGGGAATGGCCCTAGCCCTCACCCTGCGATCCAACAGGTCCCAGACGTGCTCAATGGGATTGAGATCCGGGCTCGTCGCTGGCCATGGCAGAACACTGACATTGCTGTCATGCAGAAACTCACACACAGAACGAGCAGTACGGCTGGTGGCATTGTTCTGCTGGAGGATCATGTCTGGATGAGCATGCATAAAGGGTACCACATGAGGGAGGAGGATGTCTTCCCTGTACCGCAAGGCATTGAGATTGCCTGCAATGACAACAAGCTCAGTCCGATGGTGATGTGATATACCGCCCCAGACAATGACGGACCCCCCACCTCCAAATCGATCCCGCTCCAGGGTACAGGCCTCGGTGTAACGCTCATTCCTTCGACGATAAACACGAATCCGTCCATCACCCCTGGTGAGACAAAACCGTGACTCATCAGTGAAGAGGACTTTTTGCCACTCCTGTCTGGTCCAGCGAAGGTGGATTTGTGCCCATAGGTGGCGTTGTTGCTGGTGATGTCTGGTAAGGACCTGCCTTACAACAGGCCTACAAGTCCTCAGTCCAGCCTCTCTCAGCCTATTGCGGACAGTCTGAGCACTGATGGAGGGATTGTGTGTTCCTGGTGTGACTCGGGCAGTTGTTGTGGCCATCCTGTACCTGTCACGCAGGTGTGATATTCGGATGTACTGATCCTGTGCAGGTGTTGTTACACGTGGTCTTCCACTGCGAGGATGATCAGCTGTCCTTCCTGTCTCCCTGTAGCGCTGTCTTAGGCGTCTCACAGTGCGGACATGGCAATTTATTGCCCTAGCCACATCAGCAGTCCTCATGCCTCCCTGCAGCATGCCTAATGCACGTTCACGCAGATGAGCAGGAACCCTGGGCATCTTTCTTTGTGTGTTTCTCACAGCCGGTAGACAAGTCTCTTTAGTGTCCTGCGTTTTTAGAACTATGACCTTAAATGCCTACTTTCTGTAAGCTGTTAAGGTCTTAACGACCATTCCACGGGTGCATATTAATTAATTGATTATGGGTAATAGAACATGCATGGAAAACATTGTTTAAACCCTCTACAATGAAGATCTATAAAGTTATTTGGATTTTTACAACATTATTGTTGAAATACACAGTCCTGAAAAAGGGACGTTTCTTTTTTTGCTGAGTTTAGTTTTAAAATATTCAATGGTTAACAATTTTTAAATGGATTTACCTTAATGAGCACATACGGTATATTAAAATAAATGTTATATTTTCAACAATAATTATTAAAATATTACATGCCTTTTAACTTCCTTTTAAAGGCATTCATATCTGCATAAGTGCATTGGGTCAAATATGTAACTGTGTTTTTTGAATGATGCAGGGAAGATGCTGGCATTTCGACTGGTGTGCTTTTCTGCTTTTTGAGTGCTCTGTTGATAAGCGTTTTCATGCTCTTTATGAAATTGTGTATGCACCAGCTACAGAGGTATAGTTCTGATCAGAGCTTTACAATATTTTTATTTAAACCTCACCAATATTAATTCATGATTTATTGAGCTGTATTTTTACCTGTCTGTTGATAGTACAAGGGATAACTTTGATGACTGTTGAAGAGTTGGGGTAGAGTTTTATTTCATTTCGATTGTCTTTGTTATGCACGGTTCAAATTACACATACATTCTCAAATATGTTTAGAGCCATTAAAAACCTTCTGGAGCATTTCTGGCTGGTTGTTTGACCACTGTTCTGATTAGAATTTGTTTACCTTGTTAAAATTAGCTGGCCTGCCTTTACAGACCTGGTTTATAGGTCCTGCTTTATTATTTTAATGACATTGTGGGATGCACCAGTACCACTGACAGTAAAACTGACCCTTAGCGTGAAAAATCTACCTGTCTCTGCGATCAGATTTTCTTTTTGAAAATCATTAAAGTTGCATATTGTACTACCAACCCAACTACAAAATAATGGCTCAAATGAATAATTAAAATGCCTATGAATGTGTATATGTGTATTCCTTTGTTGCCTCTATTATTTTATTATTAGTAATAGGGAGATTTTGTCTTACGCTGAAGCAGCCTTTACATATCGAGACTACATCTGACAAGACACATGGATTAGTCATTGGTTATTTTTGTCATCAGCATTTTTTTTAACAGGCACATTTTTAAAGCACTTGACTAGATACATTGGGAGCAGAAGTTTGCAGAACTTGGCTGCGGCTGCAAAAATTCTTCAGCAGATTCATTCTCTTACTTTGCTGTGCCTTCTGTCCTGCTGGCTTAAGATCAGTTCAAGATTAGAAGAGCTGTTCAGATTACTTCCAGCTCTAAAACAAAGCATTCTAATGTTGTTTCCAAAGTAGTGCTGCAATGTAAAAACAACTGTGCTGTAATTGCATTGCATGTACTTACTTTGCATGTACTTACCATGACTGTTTCAGAGCATGCAGGATGACTAAAAGAGGAAGAAACCCAAAAAGAAAGTTCAAATTGGTGTCAGGGAGTTTTTTCCCCACAACCTTTCACATTCCATGTTTAAGCTTTGCTGTTTGAGTTTTATTTATATTTTATTTCAAAAGTTGTATTAAAGCAATACCTGAAAGTTTACAAAATACATTTTCCTCTCACATTTTTAATTTCTTTACCTCCTTTCAGTCACTGTGAAATATTTGGGTAACTCATCCTAACGTGCAATGGGGAAAACACTACACCCGTAAACAAAAAATCCCTTTGTGCACTGAACTGAAAACAAAAACCTTCACAGAGGTTAACCTGCAGAGTACATAAATTAATCTGATTTCCTCAATATGCTGATGAAAATTCAAGCAGGTCACAATAACCTTTCACAAGGTAATTGCTGCTGTAAATTACATGTTCTGCATATAAACATCTTTAAATTCATCATAAAGAAAGGTTGTCTTGAAGGTGTAAGGACTTATTCTGAGGGAAAATGTCCTTTAATCTAAACTAAAATAAAACTACACTTTTAAAATCAATAATTAACCAAGGGAACACAGGAAGATGTTATTGTGCTAGCCATGCTGAACATGTTGTAAAGCTGGAAGGCTGATGAGAAATACCAAAATCCTGCTCTCATATTCTCTCTCCTATTGCTTCTCTTTTTCTCATTCACACACTGCTACCTCCTTCCCTGTGATGGCTGTCTTTATTTATCTCTTCTCTCATCTCTTTCTTTCCCCGCATCTTATTCTTCTCATCTCTCAGTCTTTCACTTTGCAGATCTGATGGCAGGGGCCAGGTTGCGATCCAATCACGGGTTGGCTGCAGCAATCACGGACTGCTGATTGGTTTTATAATCCGCGCTGAGGACCTCAGATGGGGGAGAATCAGCTGACCAAGAAGTGGTGATCTGAAGGCTGTCATACTCACTCACACATATACAGACCGAGACAAACGTGAGCAAGTGTGCACACTGAAAACACACACAGATGTTATTCTTCTCTCTCTGCAAATATCCAACTTCTTGAGATCCCTGTTATTGCTTTCACTCAAAAAGTTTCCTACCAATGTGTGGATGCATACGTGTGTGTGTGTTTGGATATCAATAACGGAACAAAGTGAAATGAATGGAAGCTCAAGGAAAATTTATAAATAATTTCTGTATAAATCCATTTACCTACATTTGAGTGTGAATGCATAAAATAACATAGCTTAGATCTACAAATGTGAGGGCATGACACAAATCTGCATCCTTATTTGGGAAAGACACAATGATGTCAAAACATAGGCGAATACATGCAGTCAAGCCATAAATACTACAGCTCCAACTCCCAGATCAATAAGCTTAGATTTAACTCTCATATTCATACATCCAGAGAAGAAAGAAACTAATCTTCAAGGCACAATATCACACCTAAATCCCCATATACTTGCAGGTAATAGTGGAGGTTGAATTTGCCTTCTAGCGTGGATAACAATATGAGACGAGAAAATGTAATTACTCATCACACACAGGTGCTCCTCATAAAAAAATACCACAGACATTACCATGCATAGAGACAAAGCTAAAACAACTAAGGAATCCAAATTTGTGTGCAAGCTTTGAGCCTTACACATGTCCTTTATGATAAGAATCAGTTCAGCAGTGTTGTTTTAGGTAGCTTAATATAGTCTTGAAGTGTTTTTAAGGCTGTGCATCACATCTGGTGTCCTGGCTTTGCTGCCATTCATTATAATCCTAATGTTTGCATTCAGCGTCTGAAACTTTGGCTCTCACTTTCTGCCTTGTTCAGCATGTTGAATCAGGCTGGATGTCCTAGTTCCTATGCCCTTGTCCTACATTTGTGAAGTTGAACACAGATATATTTGATTACTCCTACTTTGCATCTTCCTGATTGTCCTTCAACAAAAACGACACAGGTGCTGTTTTAAATATGTATTTTTAAAATAGTAGCTAATGTGGCATTTTGATGCATAAAGCTGATGATGCACTGTTTAATATCTAAAAAAAATTCTAATGTGGTACCAAGGGAGAAGTAGAGATCTAAGAGCAACTTTTAATGCAAACTCATTTTGTATAGTGTGTGTTTATTGGGATGAAGAGTTTAAGTTTCACAGTATTTAACTGTGTCAAGATTGTTTTGTGTTTTTCTTGTGAATGAGAAACTAAATATCTGGGGGTGAAGGTTCAATACTCTATACACAAAATGTGAGTCCCCCAAATGGTCAAATGAATATTCGAAATGATGGCAACAATCCTATCACTTGGAGTCACTACAAGCATTTGACATGTTGATGTGAGTGAATCATTATTAGTACAGACAGACAGAGCCTCTATAATTGAGTTATGCTGCATAGCTTAGCATAAGTCTGTAGCAGTGGCTCATATTTTTGTTTTTTTCTCATGCATTTTTTATTAGGTACACAAGTTCCATTGCTTGTTAGCACACATAGGAAATCAATCAATGACAGCAACATACTGCATTTAGATATCTAGATGTGGTAAATACAACTTGTTGAAGTTGAAACTGAGCATCAGAATAAGGACACTGAACTCTGCATTGTTGTTGGTTGCAAACATGTCGGTCTGAGTGTATCAGAAACTAATGACCTACAGAGAGTAACCACTTGTTATCCCCAAGGTATGCAATTTCATCTCTGAATATACAACACATCAAACCTTTAAACAAATGGGCTACCGCAGCATAGCCCCAACCCCCCTCCACACACCCCAAGGTGCCACTGCACATCACGTCTTGTGTTCTGATATGCACTCACATGACATGTTTAGAATATAATGGCATGATACATTAAAAACACTCCAGATTGGAGGTGAGTGTTTGAAGCTTGTCACTCTACTTTAACTATGTTTGAGAATCTTATTTTGAAGTAAGAAAGAAATCAGTTATTGAGCTGCACCATTCTGCTAACAGATTTAGTCAATAAAACTGCTTGTAGGGCTCGCTGACAACACAAAATTTTAAGTATGCCAGCATTCTATACTCTATAGACAAACAAAACAATGACAGACAAGACACATTCACAGTGTGGGGAATGCTGCAAAATAAGTTGCTCTCTACTATTTTTGGGATTAGGACAACCAGACAAGCCTAAAAAGGGCAGCATATGCAAAATGTATGGACTAACCTGGATTAAACTGTTCTACACTGATTCTTCAACTCTTATTTTGTATGTATATCACCTTTGCTCATTTTTGTGAACCCAGTATTGTGCATTGACTCGTCTTAGAAAATAGAGGTATTGACAAACCTCCAGTAATCAGTTTAGATTAATTCTAAATCTTTGAGTGATTTTATGACAAAATGCATCAGATTGGTTAAAAAGCTGCGACCTTACGATTTATTTTATTCATGAATAGGACATTCTGAGTCAGATCTCAAAATTTAGCATCATTATGGTGTGCAGTAGGGGTGGGCGATATGACCTAAAATTAATATCACAGTATTTTTCATCTTTTGAACAGTGACGGTATAATATCCCGGTATTACTTTTTTTTGCTACATTTTGGGAGGAGTAGCCTGTTTTGTCCCTTTAGTATGTGAATAAAGTTTATATTTTTATAATATAATAAGTAAATGGTAGGTATCCTTATCAAAAAGAGACATGGGAGAGTATTATGCATTCTCAACATATTTATTTTGCAAAAAACCTAAAAATCTTACTTAACAGTGTACAACAACAAAAATTAGCAGTGTAATAACACAAGAACAGTGTAATAATGTGTACTTTTCACAAGAACTAACTCTCTCTTCATCTGAACTCTGATGAAACTAGACAATCAAGTTCTTTACCAGGAACACCAGCCAGTCAACATTTTCTGGCTTCAGTGATGCCCTGGAGCTTGTTACAATATTGCCCCCTGTGCTGAATGCACGCTCGGAGGGTGAGCTTGTGGCTGGGATGCATAAATATTTTTTTGCCAGACGGCTAATGCGTGGGAAGTGGGAACATTGGAGACGCCACCACTCCAGTGGATCAGTCACTGTCAGCCGTCACCATCAGCAGGTAGCCATCTAGCTCCATGTCAATGCCCTGCTGCTTTGGTGGTGCACTGCTACACTTTTTGAAGAAACTGCCCAGGCTGTGTTTGGGCTTTTTCAGTTTTGCAGGAGCAGTGCTAGTTTCCCTTTCACTTTGGTCCTCTGTGGAAGAGGCATCTGTGGCTGTTTCTGTAGCTACTCTGCTCCTTACTTCCTCCAACTATTCAGGTGACATGTAGGTGGTCTTGAACCGTGGGTCCAGGAATGTTGCCATGGTGAGCAGCTCGTCAATGGCTGTATCTTTGTATTTTTCATTCAAATAATCCAAGACCCTCTTCTTGATGTCCTTGCACAGTCCTGCTTTGTCTTCTTCCGACTTCAAAATGTTTGAATTGAGTAGATGGAGGACTGGCTTAACATAGGAGACACTAACATACTCCTCTCCTGACAGGGCATCTGTATAACCTTGCAGAGGCTTCAGTGCTTTGGTTATGGCCTCTAACACCTCAATGTCTTGCCAGGTGGGTAGAAGGTGGCGTGACTTTTGGTCTGGTGCCAGGATTTGAGTGATGACCTTCTCCTGCTCTAACACCCTTACCATCATTTTGACACGGGACCCCCACCTTGTTGGGGATTCTGTGACCAGCTTGTGGGGGGGGCAGGTTCAGCTCTCTCTGTGCACTGGTCAGGACATTCTTCTTTTTCCAGCTGTAGGAGAATGTGATGACCACTTTTTTGCACATACCTGTGGCCCGTGCAACTCGAGCATCATGTTGGACACTAATCTCTGGGAAGTAAAAAGAACGGATAATAATACTAGCATAAGTGGGAAAAGTAGGTTGTCATATTTGAAAAACGTAATAAACCATTAACTGTAGAGCAGCATAAGTATTTATTGTATGGACACACTAAACATTAGGCTATTACAAATCTAATAGGCCATATTGTATGTATGTTGGTCAATATTTAGCACATTCCTGCACAAATAGTACAGCTTTTTCATTTTAAACACATTTATATTGTACATATTTTTAATAATATTTTTCATACAATCTGATGAGAATTGTATTTTATATTTATGTTTCTTTTTTTTTACTTTCTGATCCGGTCCCCAGAGGAATCACGGCTAAACAATACTAACAATGAACAACACAATACTAATGTGGTGGCCTTAAATTTGATTTGATTTTTTATTTTTTATACAAACAGAAAGGGACTTTTCTGGACAAATTTTCTGAATATGAAATGTTAGGTTTAGAAAGTGTAACTTACCAATAGCGTTGTGCAGTCTGTGTCCAAAACATGCGAGTCTCGTCCATTTATTGATTTCCAGAGCACGCACCATGTTTGCACCGCTGTCAGTCGTCATGCACACCAGATGCGCTTCATCCAAGCCCCAGGCAGAAAGTGCATCCTTCAGTCCTAACGCAATTATTGCACCGGTGTGGTCTTCGGGGAAGAAGGCGGTCTGTAGGCATCTGCTGCACAACTTCTAGTTATCGTCAATTAAATGGATGGTGAGGCTAATGTATGGCTCATAGTTTGGCTGGACCATAAATTAGTAGTGGCCGAGTTGGCTTCAATTTCGTTTATGACTCTGTCCCCTACCTCCGTGTACAGCTCTGGCAGACACTTCTGGCTAAAAATATCCGACCAGGCAGCTCGTATCTTGAGTCCAGAGTGTGAACCACATATCTGAAGCCATCTCTCTCTATGGTTTGAATGGGCACCATGTCCTTTGCAATATTTAGCGCAATTGCCCTGGTAATATCTTTCCATTTCTTACTACTCTTGTCGTAAGGTGTAGCAGCAGTAAACAATGCCTGCAGTGAAAGCTGTGTAGTCTTGGGACGTGCTCCGCTGATGCTGCTGGTCCCACTTGCGCTCGTTTTGGCCCGGGTTGCCTCTTCATATTCACGGGCGTGCGTGTTTTTTAAATGATGAAACAGGTTGCTTGTGTCTTCATCTCTTGCTGTCACAACACGGCGGCAAACCTTGCATATTACTGAAGTTTGCTCCTTGTCGGATGATTTAAAACCGAACCAGTTCCAAATAACGGAGGTGCCTCCTCTTTTTGGAACAAGAGTCTCCTCTACAGTGGCCTCGGTCTCTCCGTCTGGTTCTGACACTCCACTCATTTCTTTTCAGATAATACAGGCTACAGGCCCGACCTTTCTTCACGATGTTTCACCAGTCGTTTCCTTATTGATTACCCAGGTTAAGTCCTCATTATGCTAATTTAATGGCCACTCCCCTTTTACCTACCACCTGCAAAGCTGATACAAATATGTTTTACTTTTTTATTTGCAACAAGATATGTAGTATAAGGACAGGTATTCAGATCACAACTGAACGTTTGAAGAAAATGTAATGCCTAATTATTTAGAATCAGCTATTATTGATGTAAATGCAGCCGTTCAAGGCACATAATTGATTTATTACGGTATTGACGGTATTAGAAAATCCATGTAGTGGCACATTGTCACACCGGTGATGAATATGTCACCAGTGTACCGCCCACCCCTAGTGTGCAGCAATAATTTCTTAAAGGGGGGGTATTATGCTTCTTCCAGGCACATATTACCCTTCTATAGCGCACTCCAATAAAATTGTCACCTTAAGTCTTTTGAAAGTCCGTCATATATCCAAATCCATATCCAAATCCATATTCTAGAATTGCGCTGCTCTGGGTGGCTGCATGTTGGAGTGGCTCTGTTGGCTACATATTAAGTTTTGGTTTTTTGTACATTGGTTCCTGTTTTTTCTTAAAGAAGATTGCATTTTTTTGACCTGTATACTTTCTAGTTTTTGGTGCTGTGAAGCTGAAAGGATTTTTGCTGTAAATTTTTCACTTTTTGACAATTTGTTATGATGCGTAACCATGGCAACAATGTGGTTTACAGCCGGGAGCAGCTGATTAACATCGCAAAAGCTGAAATAATACCTCAACTGAAGCCACAAATCCCTGATGAGTTGATAAGGAGGAGACGTGGATGCAGAGCAGGAGCGAAAAGGAGACAGAGAAAGAGGAAGTTCAAGCCATCTCTTCCATCGATCATAATGGGCAACGTAAGATCACTGGCTAACAAGATGGATGAACTCCAAGCCCTTACAAGGACTCAGCCAGAGTACCGTGAATGCAGTGTTATGTGTTTTACTGAGACGTGGCTGCTGGATCATATCCCCGACTCCAACGTCTGTCTGCCAGGCTTCCTGACTCTACGAGCAGACAGAGATCTGAAGACGAGCAGGAAAAGAAAAGGTGGTGGAGTAGCAGTACTTGTCAACAACAGATGGTGTCATCCAGGACATGTTACTGTGAAGTGTTGTCTCTGCAGCCCAGATGTCGAACTCTTGGCAGTGAGTTTTCGTCCATATTATTTACCAAGAGAGTTCACCAGTGTAATTTTGGCAGTTGTTTACATTCCAGCTTCAGCCGTTGCCGACACTGCATGTAATGTCATCAGTTCCGTTGTTGCTAAGCTACAGACACAGCACCCCAATGCATTTGTGGCAATATCTGGTGATTTTAATCATGCCTCGCTCTCTACTACACTTCCAGCATTTCAACAGTTTGTCAGCTGCTCTACAAGAGAAAACAGGATCTTGGATTTGTTTTATGCAAATGTAAAGGATTCATACATGTCCAAACCAAGACCTCCTCTGGGACAATCAGATCACAATCTTGTTTTTCTCTTTTCAGAATATAAACCACTTGTTCAGACGCAACCTGTGACAACACGAACTGTGAGAAAATGGTCACAGGAAGCTGAAGAAGCCCTGCAGGGTTGTTTTGGAACCACAGACTGGATGACTCTTTGCCAAGGACATGGAGAGGACATCAATGCCATGACTGAGTGTGTGACTGACTATATAAACTTCTGTGTGGACAACATCATCCCCCCCATAACAGTGAGATGCTTCCCTAATAACAAACCCTGGATCACCAGTGACCTGAAGGAACTGCTAAACAAGAAAAAAGAGCCTTCAGGAAGGGAGACAGGGAATTATTGAGGAGTATACAGAAGCAACTTAAAGTTGAGATCAGAGACAACAAGGAGGCATACAGGAAAAAGCTGGAGAACAAACTACACAGGAACAATATCAGAGATGTCTGGTCAGGAATGAGAAAGATCAAAGGTTTTAAGGACAGGAAGGATTGGATAGCTGGAAGTCTGGACAATGCTAATGAACTGAACATATTCTTCAACAGGTTCAGTTCAGGAACTAGCTCAGCATCCCCCTCTCATGTTCCCAGCCAAACAGACATCCCACTCTCCTCTGATCAACAGCTTTCCTGTTACACCTCGGATGTTTTATCCTTCACCTCAGCCATGGACTCTTCTAATTCCACAAGTTTGACTTCAACCAAGTCAGGAAATGCTGCTACCCCCTTTGCCTCCCCCTCCCACTTGTCTGTCTCCAAAAGTCAGGTGAAGAGGCAGCTGGAGAAACTGAACCAGAACAAGGCTGCAGGTCCATATGGTGTCAGCCCCAGAGTCCTGAAGGCCTGTGCAGAGCAGCTCTGTGGGATTCTGCAGCACCTCTTCAACCTTAGCCTAACTCTGGAGAAGGTTCCAGTGTGGAAGACATCCTGCCTTGTTCCAGTACCCAAAATAACTCACCCATCAGTCATCAATGACTATAGACCCGTTGCCCTGAAATCCCATATCATGAAGGTCCTGGAGAGACTCCTGTTGGCACTCCTGAGTAAGAAAACAAGAACATATCATGACCCACTGCAGTTTGCTTATTGCTGTGGAGTTGGAGTTGAAGATGCCATCATCCACCTACTTCAACCAACCCACTGTCATCTGGACAAAGCCGGCAGCACTGTGAGGATCATGTTCATTGATTTCTGCAGTGCATTTAACACAATTCAGCCGGATTGGCTTTGTCAGAAACTCCTGAAGACAGAGGTGGAGCCCTCAACAATCGCCTGGATCAATGACTACCTGACCAACAGACCACAATTTGTGAGACTGAAGAATTGAGTGTCAAACCAGGTGGTCAGCAGCACAGGAGCACCACAGGGGACCGTACTCTCACCATTCCTTTTCACTCTGTACACCTCAGACCTCCAGTACAAATCAGAGACCTGTCATCTGCAGAAATACTCAGATGACTCTGCAATTGTCGGGTGTATCAGAGATGGACAAGAAGCTGAATACAGAGAGCTGGTGGACCACTTTGTGACATGGTTTGGAAACAATCGTCTCACCTTGAATGTTAACAAAACAAAGGAGATGATTGTAGATTTCAGAAGAAACAGGGATAAGTCAAAAACTGTTTCCATCATGGGAGAAGAAGTGGAGGAGGTTGAGGAGTATAAATACCTCAGAGTTCACCTTGACAACAGACTGGACTGGAGGCGCAACAGTGAAACCATCTACAAGAAGGGACAGAGCAGACTGTACTTCTTGAGGAAGCTTAGGTCCTTCAAGGTTTACAGCAAGATGCTGCAGATCTTCTACAAGTCTGTTGTGGAGAGTGTAATCTCTTCAGCCGTCAT